>CM061531.1:330903879-331181921 GCA_030545055.2 Neoaliturus tenellus | reverse complement strand
TGCAGGGAAAATACCCATCTCTTGGCAACCCTGCTGGTTGCATATGTCATGGCAGGGAAGTCGTTCAAAAGAGCTGCTCTGTAAAAGAGCTGTTCACTCCGAACGACTCTGTAGGCGCTATGTTACAAATTCAATTTTAGTGGCTATGTAGAGTAGTTGCTAATCGAGATATACAGAAATTTGTCGGACCTAAAAGCTTTTTTAACTTTTAGTTGCTACAATTTAAATATATTTTACAAATCGAACAGTCAAAATCAATGTTCTAAAAAGTATAGGTCATATTCTCGTTAACGTCTACACAAATTTGAAATGTTCTACCAGCGCCTACGAGTGTAGGCGCTAATTCACACTGCCATTTTAGTACCTATGTCAACATTCAAATTGTAGTTGCTATGAGCGTAGCTATTATGAGACCCCACGACAACCACCTACAAAACAACAACAACCAATTAAGATTTTAGACTTTTCAATAGTGTTATTTTATTAATTTTAGAAGAATGGAAACAAAATTCACTGTCTGTTATCTTTTGTACGTATGTGCAACTTCCAGTGGGAAGAAAGTGTAATTTATTTTAATAAATTATGTGTATATAATTTATTAAATATTCATTAAGCTACAGTTTACTTATTATGGTGATTCCGATGGTCATTGTAGTGTTAAACTCCAATAGCCTCTGTATATTCTAATTCAGTACCAAACTATATCCCCCTCATAGGATTAAGTATTTCAGTTTCATTTATCTACAGATATGGGGGAAAAAATGCTGTATGTTAGTATACACATCGATAATTTCTCACTTTTCGTCCACAGGCCTCGGCCTCTGCCATTTAATATTTCGTAATTAGTATTACTTGATGTACATAGTATGTAATTTTTTTTAATAAACGAATTTGATTTTTGTATATATTCAATAGTACTACCATTGACTATGGATCCCATAGACTATGGATAGTATATAGTATCCATAGAAAATAAGACTACGGGCATTGAATATACATCTTTGTATCCTTAGTCAATGCTACGGGATGCAAACATTTTTACTTTTGAGGTCTTGGAAATTCAAAAGAGCCTGTTTCGTTTTTACACAGTTAGTTGTCAAAATCTGAATAATAAAAGGATAAGGACATTAATTATTTTCTGTGTTGTTTTCGGTTGGTTATTGGTTAATTAAGTACTCAAATTAAATAATGTTTAAACTGAATTAGTCATTGAAAGTAACATCAATCATCCCATTCACTTTCTTAGAAGTCTTCGATCACCTTTATGTGAAACGTGTCCTGAAAAAGTTTTAATACTGAACTGAACATTCCCCTTAACTAACTCATATATTAGGCTCTACTTAAGGTATGATCAAAAATTTTGAAGAATTACAGCCTAGATTAATGTACAGTTATTTCTAAAAAATTATGTTTATTTTTAGTAAGAAGCACTCCGCAATAAAGCTTGTGTATAATGCTCTTTCACTCTTGAGCTTCAGCAACTAAAGCACAATGTTATGTTGCATGTTAATATACTACATGAATAAGCTTATTTTTGTATGATGGGGTCTCGCGTATGCGACATAAAGAAGAAGTTTGAAGGTTTGACAGAAGCATCTAAAGAACAAAATCCTGTAGGCCTAATTAAAGTTAACCGAGGGAATAATTTAAATGTGGTAGCCAAGAAAGCAGTAGAAAACGGTCCCTCAACTAGAGGGCTTATTAAACGCTCACATGCGTTCAGGTCAGATAAGTTAAACCGCAATTTGTTTCCTAATGAAAATGCAAGTCTGTCTGATAAGGATTCGGTTGTACATGCACCATCTATCAAAATTGAAACAAATAAACTTAGTGATTTAAATTTAACAACCAAAATTGAATATGCTAGACCCAGGAGAGGGCTAGGTTTTTCAAAGTCTATAAACAATAATGTTACCAGCCCAACTACATCAAAATCTAAGGATTGTTTTACTAACAAAGAACTTTCAGTAATGAGACCTAATAATAATCTTCACATTTGTAAAGATTGGTCAAGAAATGATAAAAATAAACCTTTCAGGGTTGAAGAGCCTACGGATGAGAGCCTCAATAGTTCTAGTCCTACCGATCTTAAAACATCAAGTAAAACTATCCAGCTTGATTCCAGAATTCCCTCCAATGATGCAAATAAACCACATGAATTTATTGAAGATGAACAAGATGATGGCGTATTGTCAAATACATTGAAAAAAGTTCTGAAAACTCCTTTGCCCTCTGGGCCACCTCCCAAAAAGCCTCCTCGAACGTTTGCTCATTTCTCTGAAAAACTGGGCAGTGTTGACACTGGTTCAGGATTATCGAGTGATGACATTAATATAGAATTGGAAAAAATGGAACACCATTCATTTATGAAACCTATCAGATCAAAAACTGAATCCCAGATAATGCTCAAGAAGCTTGAAATGGCTTTGCTTAACCATAAAACTCAAGGAAAAATAATTGAACCTAAAATTGATAAAAGGCAATCGACTAAGAAAAAAGAAACTGAAAGTCATAACAATAGTAATAATAGGCCTACTTTAATGTCTATAAATTCTAGTAACAGGACACATTTTCATTCACCTGCTGTCCGTAAAACTTCATTGCCTGATACTCCTTCAGTTGATAGATACGGTGGTAATGGATGCTTTGGGGTGTTGTCCTGTTCCAATTCAGTGGATCTATTGAAAACTTCTCATATTTATGATGCTCCATTTGAAGCCAAGTCACGATTTTATTTAGACGAAATAGAAAACAGTTCGTCAAAAGCTTTACAGCCTTCCAATGAAAATGTTCTACAGAGTAAATCATTGCATTATGGTAGATTAAAATTAAGTGATACAGAGCCAATCTATGCAAAACCGTCAGTGAAGAATCATTTGAAGTGTGAGAAGGGACCTTCAGTCTTACAAATTGTTAAAAGCTTAAATTCTAATGAGAAGACTGATTTAAAAAACATTAATGGGACAAATAATGAATGCCACAAGGTGGAACCTCTTCACTACATGGTAAGTGTGCAGCATGGATTTTTATTTCTGTAAAATCTATTTAACTAGCCACACTCTATGCTGTATTTTGCTTTGTCTATTAAGGCTAGTGTTCAGATTCATACTTTGAATAGGTTTACTTTAATTTCTTAAAACTCATACTATTTTGTCTAAATTAGCCTTTTTTTAGTTTAAAACTTTATTTCACGTTTTCTATATTAGTATGGATCAAATTTTTTTTAACTTAAAAAATAGCATCTGATACAAATTAGGAGGCAGGTACACCGTCTAAGAGTTTCCACTCTCAACTTCTCACTATATACAGGTGTTAAATTTCTATCATTATGTAGGGTAGGCTTAGATGTTCTTGTAAATTTTGAAAATGGCATTTTTCATGAGGGTAAGTTTGTGAAGTCATTCCTCCTCTGGTGACGAGTGTAAAACAGATCTAGGCCCTAACTGAACCTAACTTATGCTAACTTATCTCCATATATGTTAGAACAAGTAGAATCCATGGGCAATGTTAAAATGGAGCAGGACATTATTAATCACTAGGTTCAAGGATTATTTCATACATTTTCACAACATATATATATATCGTATGGCTCATTCAGCCAGCCACCATGGTTTAAGAATAATAAAATAAATTCTGCGGTGCAGAGCACCTGAGTCAGTATAAGTAAAAATCTAAACACTAAAATAAAAATAAAAATTAGATCTTTCTTTATAGAGCTAAATCCAGGGCGCTAAGCCATTGCAGCCCAGCTTCACTTGAGCTATGCAGACCGGCCAATCCTTCGGGGAAGGCACTCAGTAGGCACTCTTCGACTATGTGTTCCATAGTTTGATACTCTGCTCCGCAGTCGCATGACTGGTCTTGTGTCATTCCCCATTTGTGCTTCCAATAATTACATCTTCCCACTCCAGTGCGGAAACGATTGAGTATAGTCCACTGCTTCCGAGGAAGATTCATACCACCTACCGCTACGGTCGGGTCATCTATCAAGAAGTGGTTCCGACCTTGAAAAGCGTCCCAGGAGGAAGTCCAGTTTGTATGGATGGTGAAGTTCGAGTCCATCAACTGGGAGGCTGTTCGTAGAGGTGGTTTTCGGGACCTCAATCGGCCCGCATTCTGGGGTAGGTAATCATGGATGGGCAGCTGTGGAGCAGATAAGATCTTTGTGTATTCCCTAATGAGTGCATCCCTTCGTCTTATTTCAGGAGGAGCGATATTACACAGCACCGGGAGCCAAGGTACAGGAGTTGCCATGAGTGTACCACTAATGGCTCTCATGGTCCTGTTTAGCTGGACGTCGATCTCTCTAACGTGCACACTATTTAACCACACGGGAGCACAGTACTCAGCAGTTGAATATACCAATGATAGAGCAGTTGTTCGCAGAACTTGTGCGTTAGCTCCCCATGTGGAGCCAGCAAGGTGATGGACAATGTTAGTCCTGGTTCTCACCTTAGCTGCCGTTTTTTGTAAGTGGCTTTTAAACGTGAGAGACCGATCTAAAGTGACTCCCAGATACTGTGGGTTTTCATTATGTTTCAACTCAACACCGTTGAATACGATTTTAAGCTTTTGGTTGGCCAGTCTATTATTCAAGTGGAAGCAAGCAACCTCAGTTTTTGTTGGGTTTGGATTTAGCTTCCAGGCTTCAAAAATATTCACCGAGGGTCGTGAGGTCATTTGTTAGTGTTTCCTCAGCTTGTCGAAAATGCCGGTGTTGATATGCCAATGCAATATCATCTGCATATATAAACTTTAAGGACCGAGTTACAGGAATGTCGGCAGTATACACATTAAAGAGCAGTGGGGCGAGCACTGACCCTTGTGGCAGGCCATCCTTTAGTTGCCTAAACGTACTTTCTTTGCGTCCCAGATATACTTTTATCATCCTATTGGAGAGCATTGAGTTGAGGAGACGCAACAAGAAAGGGCAAGGAATAAGGTCGTAAAATTTAACTAGGAGGCCTTTTCTCCAGACAGTGTCATATGCTGCAGTCAGATCTAAAAAAGCCACAGAGGTTTTCAGTCTTCGCTCAAACCCATCCTCAATGAAAGAAGTCAGAGCTAAAACCTGGTCACAACAGTTGCGACCAGGCCTAAATCCAGCTTGTTCGACAGGGATGCTGGCATTGAGAATAGGGAGGATTCTGTTATAAATCAACCTCTCTAGCAGCTTATAACAAACACTTAAAAGAGCTATAGGCCGATAACTTTCAGGCAGTTTTGGATCCTTTCCGGGCTTCAGGATAGCTATGATCTTGGATTTTCTAAATATCCCAGGCATGTCGCCGGTTTTCAGAGTGGTGTTAAAAACTTCCAGAAGCCACTGTCTAGCCTTGTTACCCGAGTGTTTTATAAACTCCGGGAAAATGTCATCCAAACCTGCTGCTTTGCCAATTGGCATCGCATCAATCGCCACTTCCAGCTCGTCGTAAGTGAAGGGTCTAGAGACTTCCAAGGGTGCTTGCCGACTCTCCTTTATCTCATTAAGCTTGAAATTAATTTTTCTGTCTGCAGACGTACGCACAGGTTTTGAAAGTACGGAGAGGCGTTTTGCAATTTCACGAGGGCTAGGCTGTGAGGCATCGTCTTTTTTACTTGATTTACCAGTGGAGAGTTTCCTGAGCAGAGACCAAGCTTTCCGACTACTTTTGGTGAAGTTCAGGTTCTCAACAGTTTTCACCCACTTCTCTCTCCTGGAGTTGTCGAGAGAGTTAAGGAGTTGGTCAGCTACATCTCTGTCAGCAGTGTCTGTAAACTCACTGTAAAGATCTTCGCACTCTCTGCTCCATCCTGGTATGTATTCTTTTCTAAAACCTCTTGGGATTGTCGCCTTAGCGGAAGACAGGACAAGGCGAGTGAACCGATCATAGTTTTTTATTTTAGAGGGGATGAACCTGATGCCGCTATCAAGCCTTGATGAGAAGGCCTCCCACTCAGCTTTATTAAAGTTCCACCTAGGCCGAGGAAAAGATCTTACGAGAGGAATTTGCATTCCTACTGATATTATTACAGGCCTGTGCTGAGAGTGGGGGAATGCACCAAGGACCATCCTGGAAGTAGGCACGGGTGTTGCTGATGGTTCACGGGAGCAAAAGCCCAAGTCTGGAGAGTACCCACGACGCCATCGGGCTGAATGGAAGGTGTGTGGGTCCTTGGCATTATATACCAGGAAAAGGTTGTTATTTTCAGCCCAGCTTGAAAGACGAGTGCCGTTGTCATCATCGGACGAGTATCCCCACTGGGTATGATGACTGTTGAAGTCACCTACATATACCACAGGATGTTCAAAAGTTGGGAGAACTGTGTCTGACCACTGGGTGTTTGGTGGTTTGTATACATTTACAATAGTAGTCGCAGACACCTTAACAGCAACAACAAATGTGTTGTTATCACAACTTTTGTGGGAGACTGATACATCGTCTATGTCCTGTCTAACGTACGTCGCCACTCCGTAGACCCTGTGACCTATTTCTTCCACAAGCTTATATCCTGGGATGTTTCCCCTCGCACTGTTTTCTAAGTCTTCTGCATGTGTTTCTTGCAGTGCGAGGACATCGACCTCATTTTCCAGCAGCACCTTGCTGAGGCAGTCACTTTTAGATTTGCTCAGACCCTCTACGTTAAAATGACAAACATTTAAAATACAGCCTAAATTTCTAAATTGGCCCTGGAAAGGGCCGTTTGGATTTTGTCTGGCAGCTGGCATAGCTGAGAGATCACTGTGTGTGACAGTTCAGCTGCCAAAGTTGTTGTTCGTTTAGCACCACCCGGGGAGTACGTGCAACTTTAATGGAATGCTGCGGACGCGAACAACATCACCCCCCAACCATCACAGCAGATGGTTACCGGTACACAATAAAGTTTAAAATACAATGCAACAAAACAAGATTTTAAGTTAAATGCCTATACACGTTCTTGTCATCATTATCAGAATCGTTTATTTGTCATAAGACATTAATTACTAAATGCCTTTATACAGTTCTGAAGTCCAGGTTGAGTTGGAAGCCAAATTTGTTAGCAGCGTTTCCAATCCTCTACTAATTTTTTTAATGGGAGCATTTTATTCTCATCAATCAGTTAAAGCTTAACTACCATATTTTACTTAGACCAGACCATAGATTTATGAACCTTGTTTCAACAGTGTCCAGCACATCAATTGGCTGGGTAGCTGAGTGGTTATAGTGCTCGCATTTGAATCATAATCTTGCTAGTTCGATACTGAGAAAAGTTGAAGCTTTTTAAAGGTTCAACTCTGGACCCAGTTGCTATTGTTATTGGGCTATTAATTAATGATGCTATGAAACAAAATCGATGTTGGATAGTAACAAGACTGAAGTTTGGACCGTTTCCCGTCAAAACCTTTTTAAATGCCTCTGGTGTAGAAACACACAAAATAAAATAAAAATTCTAGGCTTAGTTCTGCAAATAGTACACAATTTGTTAACATCTAAAAGTGTCAAGCTACTATTGTCAGTCATTGATGAATGCCAGAAACAAGAAGGGTCTTCGAACCAAGCATAGACCATAAAACCCGCCCATAGGCCCTGAGTCATGGAGGCAGTAGGGCCTAATATGCCATATACAGGCGTAACTTATGTATGTTAAAGTGGTTTATTATATCTATTGATATCTTAAAATGCGAGTAGCCTACTTTGTGTCACACAAATGATAATAGTTTGCTTTGCGCTACAATGGTTGAATGGTTAAACATTTTACTGCTCAATATGCCAAAATATTTTCACTATTCCTAAGTTTAATTCCAAATAATTCATCTGGTAAATTAATGAGTTATAAGTTAGGCCATCCGTACATCAATTATAATAATTAGATCTCCAAGATTAGATCTCCAGTCACTGCTTCACAGTCACTTCTGTATTGATTTGTTACGTGAATAAGTGATCTTGTTATCTTTTTGTTGCAAATGACTTTATTTGTGACGTGACATACCAAGCAATAAAATACCCATTTAACCTAAGGTGCAGAGTACTTAATCTGGCTAAGTATATGTAGGGGGCCGGTGTCGTTACTGAGGGCAGAGATGCATTTACCGTGACCCTTGCAGACATGGTTGCAGACCTAGCCCAACAACTAATGGCAACTGGGTCCAATTTCAACCTTTAATAAGCTACAATACTTTCTCGGGATTGAATTGGTAACAGAAGTTGGTTAGTTTTAGTTCCAAGAAACTATCACAATAAAACACCAGTTATTTTTTGTATGTATGATCAGACTAGTGACATACAGTAGAAGCCCTCAAGTCCGGCCTTGGATGGTTCAACCACCGGCCAAGGTCCTCCGAAAATAAAACGTTCGGCGGCGGACATTTCCCACAGTGGAAACAGACAGGGGTAACTAGCTTCCTTGTACAATTACTAAAGTATTTTATTTCAATTGCCAATTTACTGACGATTCAGTTTCAGACGTCTTCTGAAATATTGTGTTTTTGTATAGTTTTTAGCCTGATCTTCATTAGCGTCATTTTTTGAGGCCCAATCACTGAATTTACACGGACCTTATGTTCAGCAGACAGATTCCATCTCTATTGCAGTCTCATTTCTATGTAGAACCTTGATAGCCTATAAAACATCATAGCCGATAAACATTATGTTACACTATTCTTTGTAGTTAAATACAACCAATAGTTCATCTTTGGAACACATTTAATAAGACCCTTGTAAGTTAAACTCAATAAAACGCCGATTAATCTGCTCATTTTTAAAACCGGCTGGTGGTCTAGTCCCGAGGTGGCCGGATTTGAGGGCGTCTACTGTAGTGTTAACTTCTTCCAGCACTTTTTGAAATGGCACCTTCTTTATTACATTATAATTCTCCTGCCCTGCACTATAGACCAAGAGTGGTCCATGTGGAGAACTGGGGGTTGGATGTGGTTTAATTTCATACATCAACATCTTATGAAGTTCCTGCTCTGTGAGTTTTTAAACTCAGCAATCAATTCAATTGTATGCTCCACGACAGTAGGTCTTTCCCAGTTGATAGAGCATTGGAGCCAGTCAGTTTTATGCATACCGTACTTGTGCTACTCAGTTTCAGGCTCAGATTGTCCATTTTGCCAGTAATGGAAGCCTGGGATCATATCAGTTGCTTTTAAATCGAAAAATTTGATCAGTGCAAAGTGATAAGTTATTGTTGCTATGGGGTAGGTTCTGTTACATTTTTAAGGCTCTGTGTAGTAAGTCTGTGTCTATAGCTTAGCCAATAAAATCAAATGACTATACTGAAAAAAATGTTACTCCAGGAACAGGAACCAAACAATATAGGATAGATTGAAATATGCCTAGCCCTTTAATTACAAAAACTAATTATTAGAAATTGTGTAATTATTGAATTTTTGTTGCCTGTGAATAAAATTATTTGCACCGACTGGCCCATCAATTTGGGTGGGGCCCCAAGTTGATAGGTTTGTCATTAATAGGCCAGGCCCCATTAATTATAAAAGGGTATTTTTTAAGGTAAGTTTTAAAAGTCATTTGGAAAGAGTAAAAAAAAAAAAAAAAAATAGATATATGGTAGTATTTTATTGCCTGGATTTTTACTTAAAATAACAGATGGAAGGTTTGAAATGGGAGGTTGAGGTTCTCTTGAATTGCAGTTTTCTTAAAAAAAAATTTCCAATAATACAGTTGATAATGTGTTTAGTTTTCTTTTACTGTTTTTTAAATATACCAACCCATACTAAATTAATAAGATTGAGTTCAAAGTATATTATAAAAGAATCATAGATCAAAGCTGGAAAGACATTAGTGTTGAAATTTGCCGTTCACTGATAGTAGATAACGCTTTATTGTATTTACATTTCTTGTAAAAATTCATTCTTAGATTTCAAGGACATTAACACTTGACTCTTTTCAAAACATGGCTCATGTAAGTCTAACTTCCTTATAATTTCAGAAATTGTTGAATCTGTTTTATTTTAATATTTACCCCAAAATATAATAATAAGTCTTATACTTTTATTACTGTGCTCACCTTGAAGTTCTGAGTCACCTTAAAGTTACCTGTTATCATAGTAAATTTCATAGTTAATCTGTTTTCATTTTTTTTAAGTAATCACCAAGGCTTAATTGCATGCACATAATTTAATTTTACGGAAACAGAAATCCATCTGATTTCAAAATAATTGATTTTTGTCACTTAGGTCATTTTACCTAGGTTATCTCAATTGCATGAAATTGGAATTAAAAATGATGCTAAGTAATCTTTTACTTAAATAACTTTATTCAATAAGAATAACCCCTTATTGAGAGTAAGTTGCTGACTAACACTTAAATCTTAATATGAGTTGAAATGTAGATTACACACCCATAAAAAGATTTACTAAGTAGTAGTTTGAATATAAATGGTGTCTTAAAATGTTGATAGATCTTTGAGGATTATTGTTGAAATTTGAATTAATTATTTTGAAGGCAGTCCGAATTTATTTATTCATTATATTCATGTGTTCAATTGTTTGCTGAAATTTACTACTGATTTAGGTATAGTTCCTCCTGCACCGAAGAATATACCAATAACTTAATTTTTTTCCAGGACATAGGCCTAAGTTATTTCTATTTGTAATAATTTGTAATAATGTACATAAATATTTTCTTTTTCGGGGTGAATTCCATTTGATTGGGTGTTGCCAATTAATTTTCTTATAGTAAAATAAATTAAGAATTTGGTACAATGGAAACTTTATTTTATTTATTTATGCCTTCAGTGTCAGTAAATATAACAATTAATGCTTCCGAAGGTAAAGAGATTAGTCTAACAATCATCAGAAAGATAATTATGTACTACATGCTAGGTGTACCTTTTCTATCCTCTTTCTAAAACCTCCTCAGTGGTGGATTTCTTCGAGATTATGGTATTGCTATCTCACTGTAATAGTTAACCACTCACACTGCTCTGCATTTTTAATTAAGATATTTTAAGTGAACAAACTTGTCACTTTTCCAGTCGTCCCCAGTGTGGGAGAAAGCCCCTCTGCTGCCGAGTGCACCTTCATCTCCTGAAAAAAGTTTGGTTGGACAGAAAAACTTGTTCGAGAAGAGAGGAACAAAAAGTTTTCCCAGTCGGAGTTTGAGCTTGGACATTGAAAACCTCAGTGTCAAGAAATCATCAACGAGAAGTTTCAGCATAGACTTTTCACATGGAGATAAAGACTTTCAAATTGAAAACCAGAAGGTATTTTGTTTTGAAGTACTATACATTATTGTAAATTTCCCTTAAATACTTTTTTTAGCAAATTTCCTGATAGGAAATACACTATTATGGTAATAGTCACAGTAAGACCTAAGCCTTTTTCGTTTTGAGGTCGTTAGAAGTCAAAAATCCCGTTAGTTCAAATTGATAGGTACCGTAACATGAACATGATTACTATTGAACGGAACCTCCAATTTTGATGAAACATAGTACAGGGGTGTGTGAATAATCAGACAATGGGAACAGGGTTTTATGGGATTCCAAAAGGGTCAAAAATGGGTTTGTGGCTTCTTTTACTTTAATTTTTTTAATTCAATTATTTTAACCCAAACCTTTTAAAACAGCTTTAAAAAACAATGTAGTGTAGGCCTATTTATTTTTTCCATAGCTTTGGTTATGGATAAAATATAAAAATATGTTTCCCGTGTTATTTTCATGTGTGAAATCAACAAAAACTCTCTTTGCTTATTTATTGATATAGTTTGATAAAAATTACTAAAGGTATCCACTGTATTTACTTATTGTAATTAAAATATATTTGATTTTAACTGCCTAACATACCTTATGTTTACAGATCCAGAAGATGGTAAACGAAGTGTACAGCAAGTGCCTTGCGATGCCCCAGGATAGTGATTCTGAGTCTGTGGCCTCTACACCGGACGAGTCCGTGCCCAAACCTCTCCCCGGCAAACATGCCTCACCAGGTATTGACGGTTTATAAAACGCTTGTGGAAGCTCTCAGAGTAACATTCCCAGTGTATCCAAGTTTTTTCTTCACTAAAAACTAATAAATTTTAAAAGCACTTATTTTTAAAAATTTTTGTAAACATTAACTTAGTTTTCCAGGTGTAAGCAAGTGACAAATGACTAGAGATTTGTGAGTTGACTGGTGTTAGGTTATAGAGTAGTCGAGGTTTACTGATAAGATAATTTTTACTGCTTGTTTTATATAAGTCTTCTTAGTACGGTACCGGTATTTTGTTATCTAGATCATTGTCAGACTCTGCTCACTCACATTTCACTCATATTCTCATAAAATATGCATCAGGTGTGTCCACTTCTCAAGAAACTTATCAAAGTTTTTAATTTTATCACAATAGACCATGTAAAATTTCATTTGCTTATAATGTTCTGAACCAACTCAGAAATGATCCATAATGTTATATAAGTTAACCTCAATTTATTAAGGTAAATTTTATCAACTATATGGGCTACAAGATTTTCTTACTTGTTCTTCATTAAAATAAAATCATGGACTTTTTTAAACTAAAATAATTATTAATTTTAGATTTTTCCTACTGAAATTGGTAGAAAAGGTTTGAAACTTTAATAATTTGGTAGAGATAGGAGAATCAACAATGTGATAGTTTCTTTTGATGTGACTATGAAGTATTTTTAATGTCCCAAATCCAGTTATTGAATATTAATACATACATTTAGCAAGAGTTCTATGTGAGGTCAAAGTCGCGTAACACCAACTACAAAATAAGAGTAACCTCTGGATTATACGAAATAAGCTTGGTCCCAAAGACTTCAGATAATCTGGAGTGTTCTGTATTAAAGTTTTTGTTTGAATTCTTTGTATCCTAACACCACTTGTTTTACAGTGACTACCTAACTGTGGAAAATAATTGTCCTAATCTTTATTTTCATCAAAGTCAATTATACTTTCTTGCGTAAGTGTTAAATTTAAAAATCTCTTTCATATACTTTTTATACCTACACCGGAATCCCAGCTTGTAAATTTGTTTTCTAAAAATAAGTATTCCCAACATTACCTAACAGATTACCTATAGTTTTATAACGTCTCCTCCTTGATGACTCCTCTCACGATGACCATTTGTTGACAGAAGAGATTCACAAGCACAGACAACAGAGGGCGGCCGAGCGTAAGACGTACCTGAAGCGAGTGTGCAGCCGCGCGCGCTCATTCCACCGGCCATCCATCGCTCCAGAGTCTCACCTTTTTGAGTACCTGCTACTGGTGGGACTCGATCTAGACCCGGCGCGGTGCAAAGTGCCCTACATCAAAGCCAAGTACCCAGCAGATGTGAGTCATCTTGTTTTTGTTTGGTATTCAGTAGAGTCGATTCTGAACTAATCGGTACCAGAACCTGGTCAGTTTAGCAAACTTTCAAAATAGGCGGAATTCATAAAAAATGCTGGATAGTCATCGTGTATTCCTGTTGTTTAATTGGATTCGGCGAATGATACCGAAACTCTATGACAATTGGACTGTAGAAAGCGTTTGCACCAATAGAACTTTAAAGAAGCAAAAAATTCCGATGAAACGTGATAGTAAAATTTTTTTTAAGTTTACTATAAAGTAAGTTAACAACATTTCCAGTGAAAAATGACTGGTCAAAGCTATGTTAAGTTGGAAAATGACTGGTTGATTGAAAGTTGTTTTTTGACAGGGTGAGCCGGTTAAAGGAAAGCGTGTAAAAAAAAGGTTGCCAGTTTAGAAGGAGTTTACCGTATTAACATCATGCATAATCAATCAATGCCACAATCAAACAAGAAAAATCTCTACCTCTTACCGAATATGATTCGTTACAAAAAAAGGCATCATTATTTTAAATCCTATTTAATATTTTTTTCTCATGATGACTCATTTTGCGTCAAAGGCATTGCTACAACAGTGTTTCTGTGGCAGGCGGAGGTGCCGCGAGGTATCGAGTACCTTTGTTTCCCTGACGCAGCTGACTGGCCTCCGCAGGCGAGCGCAGACGACGACGGCTCTAGCCGCTGCTACTGCGTGGTCATCACGCACTCGAGCGGCACGCGCAAGTACGGCTACTGTCGCCGTGTGCAGCCGGAAGGCGCTCCCATCTGTCTGCCGCTCGCCTACTGCATCGTCAGCCCCTACAAGGCCAACTACTACTTCTCACAGGTACCAAAAATCAGGATCATATTTTTTAAACTGCCTTACAAAGGCAGAGGCATAAAATTATTCCAGCAATGCCCCAAAATTAACAAAAGCCTCAACTCATCACAAGGAGTGACAGAAGCTGAATACAAGATGTATTTTAAACTAGTAAACAATGTGGCTCCGGTTAGAAGTATCAAAGGGAGGTCCAAGGACTGTTCGGACTGTCAGGACTGTCGGCACTGTTCCGACACTGATAATTACACAATTGAAACCTTACCCTATGTCCTTGGACAATGCCCCTACAGTGATATTCTTCGTAACACGAGACACCACACAATCAGAAAGGTAATTGCTGATCAATTCAGAATACAAAATAAATATGAGGTGTATGAAGAAGTCACTGCAATCAAAACGAGAGGATCTATAAGAAGAAGTGACATAATTGTCATTGAAAAAGAAAAACATAGGCCTAAAGGTTTAATCATAGATCCGACAGTACGTTTCGAAATAAGCGCTAACCAGCCAGAAGAAGTGAACAAGGACAAAATTAACATATACAAAAATACAATTCCATATTATAAAGAAAAATACAAACTTAATGAAATTGAAATTTATGGAATTCTTATAGGGGCAATAGGCACAATACCCTACTTTGTCCAAGAAATGTGGAAAAAATGTAATCTTAAATGTAAATCACTACATAACATGGCGCTGACAGCAGTAAAATATTCAGTCAAGATACTGAAAAACCACCTATATAATGTTAAATCCTAGAATCCAAATTTTTGTTTAGTATTCTTTGTCAATTGGCAGTTTACAATGTGTAAAAAGATGTAAATTTTGAATAAAATTTTCTTTATATAGTCATATTCCATGCTTTGCCACTGAAGTTTTAAGAAAAAATTATTTAAATTTCAAATAATATTTTTGACCTTGTTTGCTTATCTCTTTTTCTCTGCTCACTCACATCTAACTAAACCTAATATGAGTTGAGCATTCTGTTGTATACTTATGGGACTTCATTGAATCAATAAGTATTATCTGTGTAAATAGTCAGGTCTTATTTAAAACACATCGAAATAAATAAAGTATAAAATATCAAGCCCTGAGGTCAGATTGTTACAAAACCATTAAATTTTCCTATTTTGGGTCCAAAGATCAGCATTCCATCTCATCACTGGTGTATTGGTAAGTTGGAGAATTATACACTTAGTCAGGCAATCAGTCAGTGAGTGTTTTGTCTTTTAGGTATAGATTTTTAAAATTTTAGGCTTATTAAGAGCTGAATATTACTGTTAAAGTATTTTATGAAGCTAAATGGGATCAGGATTATCTTTGATAGTGGAAAACTTGGATATAATACAGATTATATAGAAAAAATCAAGATTAACAATAAAATATTTTTAATTACGAAAAATACTACAATTTATGAACAGGCCTAAATAGTAATTAATTGTCAAACCATAAAATACTACTTTTTGCTTATATCTCTTCCAATTATAATTTACAGTTTTTAAATGCCTTCTGCTGTTCATACTTGAATTCCTTGTTTCATAACCTTTTCTTTTCGTAACCTTTCTAACTTCCCTCACGTAATTAAGCTCTTAGTTGTATTTATCTTTCAAAGATACTGCAATTTTAAACAGATTAATCCTTGTCCAATCATTTTTGTCAAACTCAATACAACAGACTGACCTTAACACTAGAGGGATAAACAGACGTAGCAGACACAATTACTAACGAAAAATCCTCAATCTTTTCTTAAAATTTTGAAATATGCCTCGGTTAACCTGGCGGTTTGGATAGTTATACTTCTCTACTGTTTTTAACTTTTTCTAGGCCTAATAAAAATTTCTAAGAATTCTTTGTAAGATTTTATTACTTAAAAAGCATCTATTTGCTATCAAAGGAGTTTAATCACGGGTGTGGCCAACAGGTGTTACGAGAACTGGAGTCTCGGCACGGCCAGCCACAGCAGGCTCTGTCTTCCTTCATCCACGAGCTGTACGAGTGTCCGTTCCCTGCGCCAGGCCAGGGCCTGCAGGTCACCAGTGCTGCCACTGGTGAAAAGTGAGCGACAGCACGTACTTTCTCGTAATTGTGATTGGGAAATTCATGATTCAGTCTTCCAACAGTCAGCCACAGTAGAAATCAAATCAAGTTGTTTTTATGACAACTTGGCTTAGAGTTGTGATTTTGGACTGAAATCAGTTGGTGGCGCACTACTAACTTTCCTGGAAAGAGTGATAAGTTTTAAAGTTACTAAAATATTGAGATTTTCTTAAAGTCAGTTTGGAAGATCTGAAATCATTTAAGAATGAGAATCGTTTATTGTCGTTAAACACAGTTGTGTAATAGACATTGTCAAAGTAAGTCGGACATGACTAACAAACTTGGTAACAAAAACAGACATACAGTTCATGAAAGACTAGGCTACTAAAAGGCTAGATATATAATTGAAACAACAACAAAATCTTACAATGGATTTTAAATGCGCATTTATTTAAAATATTTAAAATCATCTGTACTTAATTCAAAAAATTCCTTTACTGAATATAAAGGGTGCTTTAACAACCTGCTAAACTAATTTAAAATGAGCCAAGAATTCAATATTTCTCACATTTACAGGAAGCTTATTGAAAAGTTTCAGACCAAGTACCTTTGAACTTTTAGCAACTTAAGTCAATCTACAAAAAGAAACTTCAACATTTTTTTTAGATCTAGTGTTATTATCATGAACATTCAATCTCTTTACTAAATTAACAGATTCTTTCTTAACATCTAATAGGACAATACAAAATATACAAACGAAACACAGTTAAAATATTTTCACATATAAAATAGGCCTACAATGATCTCAGTAGTCGGCAGCTGCTACAATTCTCACAGCCTTTTTTGTACTAACAACAACAACACAATAATTAAATAATACAATTACTAGAAAGCTATAAAAGGATAAAATAGGCTACCAGAATGAATGAATTTATTTATTTATTCATAATTTAAAAATACATTTATACTTAAATAAATACATAGGGTACATACATATTAACTAAATAAGTCCATACAGCACAATAATTTACTTGTTGAACCATATATGTCTTACCTTTTAAATAAATTACGACAACTCCCTACTGGACATCCAACAATAGATTGCGCAACTATAAGTTGTCTCCAAGAAACCTTCCAAGGAGTGTGTCGTGTTACCCTCATTAATGTGATAATTCGAGCAGAAGTAAACAATAACTTACTGATTAGATTCAGTTAATTTGTCCTGTCGTTCAAACTGTTAGGCAATCCCCAGTATAAAATGTTTTCTAATTAGAGACATGTGTTGCATATTTTCAACTCTTTACATCAACTTTTATCAGATAGCAAATTACACTTTAATCTGATCGGCAGGTCGGATTAGCAAGGCTCTACAGTATTTACTCGTTCTCTGTCCAGGGTGGAGATTCTCACTCGCAAGCTAGACCCTCGCCAGGAGGAGACGGACATCGCTCGGCTGCTGAACCTCGTTCGCTACTCCGTCTTCCTCCAGTTGTTCTCCACCCTCCTGCTCGAGCGCAAGGTCATCCTGCTCAGCTACTCCATCAGGTGAATTTTATGAATCCGATTACACCCGTAGAAATAGTTCTTTATCACCTGTTTTTAAAGTCAAACTGTACTCTTGTGAGAAAGGGGTAAAGTCGCACTTTGTCTACTTAAGGAGACAAAAAGACAGATAAAAAGGAGGGAGATAAAGTAAATCATAAGAATAAAATTAACATCTGGCAATGCTGTGCAGTGAAATCTGGCAAAGCTATCCCTACACCAGCTGATTATAAACTGGCCATAGTTGAGGCTTTTGAGTTTTGAGGTTAGCACCACCAACACAGTGGCTAGCAATAGTGAGTAATCATTAACTTTTTTTGTATTTTTACGTAGGATTTTTGGTTGGTGAAAATGTTTATAATTCGGAAGTAAAGTTTATCTCTCTTACGAAAAAGTTGTATTACAAAAATTTCCAACAGTTTAGCTCAGGGCAACAATGTTGCATTTTGTTCCTTTTATACACAAACAACTATTGCCATCCTAGTGGATAGGGTTGGTCCTGAACAGTGGTGCACTACAAACTGATTTTTATTTCAAACCAGAGTTTTAGCGAGAGATTTTGCGTTAGCTCAACTAACTTACCGCACTGTAGCTTCTTCTGGATATGTTACAATGGCAAGTTAGTGTCACAGCTCTGCCGTGCTAAGCACAAAGGGGGTATCTGCAATTTTTGGCTATATTGAGATATTGATACCTAGTAAATCAGCATGATTTTATCTACTAGTTAATAAGGTATTTTGGCCGTAAAAACCAATAATTTCCTTTAAAATGATATTTTTTAGTTGGTCGTATCTGCTCAAATGGCATGTTTTACTAGGGGATTTTAGTAGTAACTAACATTCACTAAGCATTAGAAGTTGTATCTGCTGTAGATACGACTTTTTTCCTTAGTAATATGTACATACGACATTTATATCTTAGTAAAGTAGCAGTTGCTACCTTTTTGCTTTAGTATATTGGTGTTGTTCTCACAGGTATTAAATAATTGAATATATATTAAATATATATTAAATGATACATTTATATAATTTAAGATAGGTAAATAAATAAATAAACCATTCTTAGGACATAAAGTAGTCCTAAGAATGGCTTGTAGTGTCTTTATTAGCTTTAAATCAAACTTCAATGAAAAGACATTAGCCTTACATACATACTTAAAACTATAAAAATCAATTTTATTAATCATATAGTAATAAATCAGACAAATTTGTGATTGAAATATTTAATCTGAGATAACATACTATCAATAAGAAGATTCCCACCTTCAGGTTTTAATATAAAGTTATTAATCACTCAATTAATAGTACAAAATAAACACTTTTTTGTGACAACAATCTTAATCTTAACATCAATGATCTCAATATTCTTCTATACACGAATAGTATTTTTATCAATTATAAAACAAACAACTGTAAGAAAATGAATAGTAACAACAAATCAGTTAAAATTATTCTTAATCTATCTTCTTATTTCTATAATGGTTTCGACTGTTACGTCCCTTTTTCTCTCGATCTACTGAACCGATTTTTAAGATTGAGGTGTACTTTAAAGCTTAGGATATAGCGCGTGGACATTGTAATTAAAAAGGTCATATCGTTTCGGGCTTCGCCCCTCTCGCCTTCGATTTATTTCTAGATGGCGCTTTAAAATGTTGACCAACTTTCATTGTACGATGTTTATAAATGTGAATTGTAACTTAACAGCTGATAACTTTTATGTTTTGAGGTATTTTTGAAGTAAATAGATAAATAGGCCTAGTTTTTAACTATAATGTGAGTTATTAAACTGAAAAACATAAATGTTACAAAATGCGCAATTTGCGCACGGGCCCCCTAGTAAGAATTAATTTAACAATATTACCTGCTATAATAGAGATAATACGTTTGACGTAAGACTTTAACTTAAGACTTTAAATGAAGACTTAAACTTAAGACTTTAAGTTAAGTTATAACCTTCAAAGTTATCCATATCTAAATATGGGTAAGTCTTAGTTAAATTTTATCATCGCCTGTAAACTTGCAATTTAACGTTTCGATAAACTGTAAGACTAAACAAAAATATTTTAAGTTTTTCGACTAAACAAATAAGACTAAATAAAGAGAACAATATTTCTTAAATAAATTTACAGTTTACTACTTAAACACATCTTAACAAAAATATCATACCTCAGTAACATGAGGAAATGTTTGTTTTCTACAAACCATAAAGATATTGGAAATGTATATTTTCTGTTTGGAATTTGATCAGGAATAAGTTAGTTGGAATAATACTAAGAGTGATTATCCGTATTGAATTAGCTCAACCAGGATCATTCATAATCATTCATAATCATTCATTCATAATCAATAGCTGCTATTTTGAGGACAGAAGAGGTTTGCAAAAGCATCAAAAACTTATTTTTGAATAAGTGCAAATGAGGTCTATTACAACAAAAATTACGTAGTTGTATAGTGTTCAGGTTCCAATCCGTATTATTGTAAATAATGAACTACAATTAAAGAGTGACCTAACCTAATAAAAGTATAAACGAAAGTGTTATAACTTGCTATTTTGTAAAGCTTAAAAAATGAAGTTAAAATATAGATTGCTCATTGTAATAGCAAGTAGTAATAATTTTTAGCTAATTTTTAAGTTCCAAATGCCAAAGTAAGCACAATCCAAATTACACCTTGCAAGACTAATTTTAACTAACCTTAAAATCAAATCAAATCAAATCAAATCAAAAAATCTTTATTCATCATCTGCACATCATTGGTACATTGAATAGTGTCAATACATATCTATATAATAATAATAATAATAAACCATACTAATATTATTAATTCATAGCTCTATGATTTTGTAAGGTCTCCTTAATCTCGTTAAAAAAATAAAATAAAATAAAAACAAGAATTGACAACAAAACTAAACAGAAATGTTATAAAACTCGTCTAATGAATATATGGCCTGTCCAACCAAAAATGTTTTTAACTCCCTTTTGAATTTGTTTAAATTGTTTTCATTTTTAATAATACTTGGGATGTATTTATAAAATTTTGATCCCATATGGACAGTTTTCTTTTCGTAAAATTTTAAGCGATGTTGAGCTATTTTGATTTCATTCCCACCTCTTGTGTTGTAATTGTGAGTTTGATTATTTAGGTTAATTTTTTGAGGATTTGCCTTAACATAAACTATGGAATCAAAAATATACTGCCCATAGACTGTCAGAATTTTAAGATTTTTGAAGTGTTCTTTTACAGATTGGTCTTGTTTTAGCTTTAAAATTATTCTTATGGCTTTCTTTTGACTCTTTAGAATCACATCCAGGGCAGTTCTTCTGGCTGAACCGTATAAGCAGAGTCCAAATGATATATGAGAATGGATGAAAGAAAAGTATACCATTCGTAGAACTGAAATATCACAAAAAGGTGACATTTTTGAAAGGGCATAGATTCCTGAACTAATTTTGGATGACAGTTTTTGTATATGTTGGTCCCATGTTAAATTTTCATCTATTATTAAACCAAGGAAATTTGTACTTTTTTCAATTTTAATTTCCTGATCCTCAAAAATAAGTTTTGGTTCACAGTTTTGTTTGTTTTGTGAAGTTTTGAAATATATGAAATTGGTTTTATCAACATTCAATCCAAGATTTAAGTTATTCAAATTATGTTTAATGATATTTAGCTCCATTTCCGAAAATTTTTCAATTTCTTCAAAATTTTTACCAGAAATTTTTAAGTTTGAATCATCTGCATAAATACAAAGACTATTCTGGATTGGATTAGACAATGTCAGCCCTATATCTTTTAGGTAACATATGAATAAAAGTGGTCCTAAGACTGATCCCTGTGGGACTCCAAATTTTACTGGAAGTACATTAGATAATATTTTAGATACTTTATTGTTTTGAGAAATGTGAGTGATTTCTACACATTGTAACCTGTTATTTAAATAAGACTGGAACCAGTTCAATGAATGATTTGTGACACCCAGTGATTTTAATTTTTTAATCAAGGTTGAATGTTTGACACTATCGAAAGCCTTGGATAGATCTAAGAATATCCCTAATGTATTTTCTCCCTTATCTATTGATTCTATTATGGAACCAATAAATTCAATTGCTGCTGTGGTTACAGACCTATTAGTACGGAAACCATGTTGAATGTCATCCAACAGGTTATATTTGTCTAAAAACTCCACTAATTGATTACATACAACTTTTTCATACACTTTAGATAAGTTTGAAAACAAGGAGACTGGCCTATAATTAGTTATGTCACAATTATCGTCTTTATTTTTATAAATCGGAATTACTTTTGATACTTTCAATTGCTCTGGAAATATCCCTGAAATAAATGACGAGTTTATCAGGTGAGTCAAAACTGGACAAAGGTATTTTTTGGCATTTTTCAATACAGAGGTAGGAATTTCATCAAGCCCACTTGAAAACTTATTTTTAAGAGAGTCAATAACACTTCTGACTTCCACCTCCTGAACAGGTCTCAAATGAAAATGTGGTTTAATACTAATTTTTACAGGCTCCGTGTTACTTACTTCTGGTTCTTTAACATCAACAACATCACTACTTATGTCTTTAACAATGCTTGTATAATAATGATTAAAAATATTGCTAACAACTTTTGGATCAGAGTGATTCTTGCCTTTAAAATGTATAACAATGTTTTCTACATCTTTACATTTTTTGTTACCAACCTCATAATTTATCAAATTCCACACAGTTTTCGGTATATTGGATGATTGACCTATTTTATTTTCAAAGAATTCTTTTTTGGCACACTTAACATTTTTGTTGTACAAAGATAATTTTTCTTTATAGATTTTCTTAGATTGTTCCGATTTACAAATTTTCATATACTTCTTTATTTGTATTACTTTACTTTTTTCATCTTTTAATTTTTGTGTTACCCAACTGGGTTTTATTTTGTTCCTCTTTATTGTTCTTTTTGAAAATGATTGTTCAAAATAAAATTTAAATGTATTTTAAAAAATTGTGTATTTGTCCTGCACATTGGCAAGATAAACATCCCACCAGGTTTCTTTTTCAATAAATTTATTAAAAAGTGCTAATTTTTCCTGTGTAAAACATCGATTTTCTTGAATTGTGTATTTAATGGTCTTAGGATGTTTAATGAAACATGAGTACTCCAACAACTGCCCATCATGGTCCGAGAGAAGTGTTACAATGCCTGTAACTGACATATTTTTTGCAAACTTTTTCTTTACCAGAATGTTATCTATTGCTGACTCTGACTCATAACTCACTCTAGTTGGGAAATTAACTAGGTATTTCATGTTGTGATTTTCTAACAAATTTTCCAATAATAACTTTTTCTTTTTCTCCCTCTCTGAATTTTCCAAAACATTTATGTTTATATCCCCAACCCAAATAACATTTTTGTATCTTTTATCCAAATAACTTATAACTGAATTCAACCTGTCCAAAAAGATCTCTACTGATGAGGATGGGGACCTATATAGACCTACAATTACAAACTTAAACCCTAGAATTGTATAAACAGAAGCACAAAATTCAAATTGTTTTTCTTCTCTTAAACTTAATAAATTTTTTGGGAAATCCACCTGCCTACCCTTTAATCCGTTTTTACTCAAAATCATAACCCCCCCTTTATTAAATTTAGTTCTACAAAAATAAGTATCAATTGTATAATTTTCAATGTTTAATCTTTCAAGTTTATTTTCTTTAATGTCATGTTCTGATAAAACAGTAATATGAGGCTCTAACTCTTCTAATATTATATTTAAAGGTTCAATACCAGACTTTAAATTTCGTATATTTTGATGAAAGATTTTTAGTTTCCCCTGATGTTTAGAATAGGCAGATGGTTTTAAATTGGAGGTGGGAGGGGTTTGCAAAGGATGTTTAAAGGTAACTCTTTTGTTACATTCTCTGTGACTATTTGGAAATTTGTTTCACTGCTTACACCATTACTGCTTAAAATTTCACAGCTTTCATTATTAGAACATGACACTTCACTTTCACTGCACTCTGGTGATGGGGTCAGGGCAGGGCTCAGCATGACATCATCTGCAGGGATGGACATCTCTGGGGGGTCTTGTTGCGTATTTGATTTCAACAGTTGGTGATTTTCAGTGAGCAGTTGATCACTCTCGGTGGACGATGTTGCTGCCTTTTGGTCGCTCTCGGTGGTGGGAGTTGTTGCCTTTTCACTGCTGTTGATGCTGACGATTTTCTGGTCGGGGGAATTTGTCTTTTCATTTATAATGATTAGTTCTTTCATTTTACTAAAAAATTCTTCGTGAGTTAAGCCATTTCTTAAAATTCTATAGGCTTTCTGAGGATAGTCTACTATTGTTATTCTGGCACCAGTTTTACGCTGGAATATTGAGATGTTTGATATAAAATGAGCTAGATCTACTTTGTCCCGAACACAACCGATAGGAGAGCAGACAAGGTGTTTCAGCCCTCTTCTCATGAAATCTTCCGTCAAGTGTTCAAAAGCTGTGTCATAATCAGGCAATTTTGGCTTGCCATGATATTTTTCTTTAGTAATTAAACTGTACACAGCGGGCCCATTTTGAATTTCTTGGACTGCCAAGTAATTTGTGAGGCACTGTGATTGTGTTGGCCTACCAAAATTCCTTCTAAATACCACAGCTACCCCTGCAGTCATGTGGCGGGGATCATCAAAGTCTGATGATATACTGTGAGCTAGCCCTACTGTCTTATTACAACTGTACCTATGTATTACCTCCGCCATATGTGTTGTAACTACTTTGATTTTTGATCTTGTGTTAAGCTGGAAACAATTTCTTATAGTTTTTATAATTTGATTGGCAATTCGACTTTTTCCCTTATTATTAATGTGAAGTCCATGTCTGGTAAAGTTAGACCGATATAGATAATCCAAATCGACAAGCCACACTGAGTCCATACGAATTACAAGTTCTCTTAGATAATTGTTTAGATCCTTAATTTCCCTTTGTCTAGGGTCTGTATTTGCAATATCATACCGCCTAGGTATTGTTGTTAAAATAACAGGCTTGTTTTTGCTAAGAGCTGCCAGCTTACTCTCAAATGTGGAATAAATAGGCGAAAGTTTTCTTTGTTGTGTGTCATTTGTTCCACCCATGAGTACTATAACATCATCATCATTTGCAGCACAGTTTATCGCAGTTTCTGTGATTTTGAGCAAACCTGCATTAGGCATGACCATTCCAGTAGCTTGAAGTTCTCCGTGGTTAATGAGATGCATTGAACATAAATTTCTTCCTTGGCTGTCAGCATACAGTGATACTTTCAATTTACCTTCATGGCTTTTTTTAAAGCTTTTTTTGTGGTGTGTCGTTTTTTTTGCTTTAGACTGGTTGTTATTCAAATTTTTTTTCTGATGAACTTGCTCTATTTTTTCAATGGGATTTTCTGTGACTGAAACGTACTGATTATCCAAAATCTGGTATCTATTTGCTGTGGGTATTTCATATGGTTTTGAGAAGCATTCTTTAGGTCTTCCATTCTTTCCTTGGACTCTCCATTCGGGTTCTGCTGTCAAATCAACCATTCCCTGAGTGTCTTGGGTTTCAGTACCAGAATTATCTTTTCCAGTATTCGACATGGCCGGAAGAATATTTCTGTACAATGTTCTTACAAATTCACCAGTTACAGAGACACGGTTGTTAATAATATAGGCTATCTGACTTCTTTTTGCTGTCAAAGTGACTTCATTTTGATTGGGGAAATGTTTCTCGAGGTCAGGGCCATTAAATGTTTTTGCAAAAAGCTGTTCTATTGCCAGTTCCGCCATAATTACAGCATAAACTCCGCAGTCAAAAGAATTGATTTGCTGAGGTGTATTAGCTTCTAAGAACAGTTCCTCAACATTCCCAACATTAGAAAAATATTTAGAGATTTTCCTTGCAATTTGTAAAGCATGCTCATGATTATAGCCTCTGATCGAGTCATAGTGATAACAAAACCCAGAGAGCCTTTCATAAAGCATCAAGCTCCAATGAGACCCCTGGCCTGTACTGTCTGAGGACCATGTAACATCTGCACTATCATTTACGGGTATCAGTATATAATCTATACCTTGTAAGTTTAATGGATTGAGTAAAAAATCAAAGTCCTCAAACATTTTAACTCCTTGACTTACTACAGGGTTCAAACAAGTAATGCCACTATTTTTAGAGAGCACTGTGTTATTTATAATGTTAAAATATTGCCAAAGAGTCTCATCAGACAGCCAGTTTGGTCCTAATAATTCCTTTAATGCTTTTGAGACTGTAGTTGAGTGTGTGTCACCACTTTCAGGTTGAATTGGTGGCTTTTTAGATTTTTCAGAGTTTCTATTAATTAGTAGTGAGTCGTTAAAAGAAGAACTTAAGCTATTTTCTGATTCTGTGAGAGATGGGGTGCTAGTAGCAGTGTGGTCAGATAAATTGTCATCTGAGTTCATTTCTGACAGTTTTAATACATTTCCAGAAGACACCCATGCTAGAGATAACTCCATGGAGGTTAAAACAGTTTTGTTTTAGCCAGGCATACACGAGTTTGTATGAAATTTTAACAAAACATACTTTGCAATCACTACCTGACGTAACATGAAATTTAGAACTTGTACAGTACAGCGCTGTATCTGACTCGAGACTAAAAACAATTTCTACGGAAAAAAATTAAGTAAACTAATCTTGATTGACGCTTTGTTACAGCAAGCTGTCAACGTGTTTTGAGGGCCTGTGCGCCGCGCTGTATCCGTTCCACTGGCAGCACACTCTGGTGCCGATTGTCCCCACATCTATGCTAGACGTCTGTCAGGCTCCGACCCCTTACGTTGTCGGAATGCTGAAACCACGAGACGCCAACGCTCCTCCTCCAGTCGCATTCTCTACCATCGACCAGGTGATTATCGAACTCTAAGGAGTGTGGATGTGTTTAGGTCATCTGTCCTTTGGAATTTATATGCCACACTGGATTCCGCCACTATTAGCCTATTTTGTTTCAAATCTGGAAATTTTATGGGAATTCTGTATTGTTCACATAGTGTATACAGTCAATTGTATAACTGTTTAAAACTGAGAATGGGACAAATCTTGGATTGTGTGAGGAGTCAGAACAGGAAAAATATTTTTCAATAGAACAAATAATATATTTCTAGTATAAAAACTTCCTGTTACATAGAGGCTTAAAATGTGGTGATGGTAAAAAACTACTTATTTTTTTAGTAGAACTAATCAAAGTTTTTTTTTTTAGTGCAATCAAAACTTACTGTTTCGTGTAGATGCTGTCTTGTAGGTGGGAGTTACCTCTGTTTCATGAGTGTAGATTTCTTGTTGAGGCTGTCTCATTGTAGGCTGGACCACCTTTGTTTCATGAGTTAGCATGCCTGTGGGCTGATTAGGTTTACAAAAAAGGAAAAAGGATTCAGCTATTTACTTGGGAAAATAATGTTCAACCAACTTACATAAAAACTCATCACTTGATAATTTGTCCCTATGGAGGACTTGTTCAGGTGATAATGTGTTTCGTGTAAGTAGCTTGAACATTATGTTCTCAGCCAGCTGAATCCTTTTACCATAGATGAAATATAATACAGAGATTGGCAACCATATGGGCGGTTGCATGCGCCGTTTTAGTCCTGCGGTCTGGCGGAAAGTATGCGAACTAGCCTCAGTAACGTGCTGCTGCCACACGGCCACCTTGAGCGCTACCAATCTGCATTACCGTAGGGTAGGGGGCGACTGTAGGCCGCGGCGCCGCGCCGGCGTGGCGCGGCCCTTCCGTCCACCGTCTGTGCGAGATTTCGAATTATATTGTCCGTTGTGACTGTGCCTCATTGTTTCGCGCGTATACAACACCTATCCAATGTTCCTGTTATGAGCAAAATAATTGAGGGTCATTTCTTCCACACGATCATGTCAGATAAGAAATTGATGTTGCATTAGAGAAGCTCAATTAAATGATGTGATAAATTTAGGATTAATGGAAGTAATTAATAAAATATAAAAAAACGCCAGAATATAATTAATAAATTCACCTTAAAGAGAGTCTATCTAACTGGAATGATGGCAATACTATTTTGCCACTGAATATTCGTTTATAATATTTATTAACTAATGGTCCTTCAAACACAGCGAGTAATCTTTAGAGTGATTTATACAGCAATTTATGAATATGTTGCATAGGGTATTACAAGTTTTAATGGTCACAGAGTGTCTTGCAAATGACTACCGTGTATCTCTTTCTAAATCATTTTTACCATTTCCTGCTATGTGAGTTGTCTCTTGTAAACGAATAAATGTAGGCCTACTGAAGTATACGTGTAGTTAACTACTATACGTAAGATATTTTAAATGACTTAATTTAATACGTTATAATAAATACTAGAGATCGCCTTCTGATCGAAATCCGACCAAACTTACAGTTGATCTGGACCCAAGAGGTTTTTTAGTATACTTTTCATCACTAAGACGAAAAGTGGCTTTTTCTGTGCGCAATCGCATTTTACAAACTCGGAAATAGCGACATAGAGAAAACACTTTTCGTCCGAGTGATGTACAACGTTTTTCATCATACCTACTGCAAAAAATTGGATAGCTAATTTAAAATTAAATCAGTTAAAATTTCATTATCTGTTTACGTTTAGCAGCTGACTTCCATCCTAACTCAATTATTCTTTATAAACAGCTGATATATAATTTGAATTAAAGAAATGTCAAAATCTTAAATAAAAACTGTAGGCTGCAAGTAGTTTTTATTTACATTGGCCTTATTTGTTTTGGATTAATATGATTCTTTTTTCTTAAGAAAAACAACTTTTGAGCTTAGCGCACGATAAAAATTAACAGACGTTTTTTCGGCGCACTTTTAAAAGACTAGAGAAAAGGCCAACTTTATGGACTAAATACAGGCCAGAAAACGGCTCGTCTGCGTGCAGTATGATTAAAAAGCATTTTTCATTACTCTACACACGAACGTACACATTCTAAACGTATAATGAGCTAAGAAAATAGGTTATTCCCGCTACTGAATGGCAAAATTACATAACGTTAACTTACTGCGCATTTTAGGTGCACGGAAAATAACCGTTATGGTATTTCTTGATACCAAGTTGAAGAAACAAAAATATTCATGTTGTTTTCAAGTTTTTCGATATTGCAATGAAAAATAATGTTCATTACATTTATATTTTTAATTATTAAAACTGATGATAGACTAAGGTATTAATTAAAATACTTTAATAGTGTTACCGGTATCCGTTGCTCGAAATGAAGCAATTTAGTTTGTATACTTACATAAATTATCATTTTTACAATAATGTTGAATGTGCTATAGAATGTTAAGAGATTCTACAGTTTTCTTGTTAATATCGCCACTAAATTTCAATGGCTAACAAAAAAACGGATTTTACCAAAACAAGTGTTATCCCATTTTTTGCCTGACTGTTTGTGTGTTTTTCGGTGACGCTAATGTTCGCTTGTTAGAATAAAACTACTTTTCTGGATGATTTTAATTATATTATTAACTTAAGTTGTGTAAATGTTTTTATCAACCTTTATCGCCTGAGTGACTTAGGGCTAAAAGTTACAATGTAATGTAAATCTTAATTACCTTAAAACACGAAAATTTGTATTGTAACTATGTAATTTTTTTGTGTGATTTAACATTAAACATCTGTCATTAATCAATGCCGCAAGTTCAGTAATATTATACGCTGAATTGTCAAACGTAGCTCTCGCCACCGTCTCTAGGCAGGGCAGTCAGGGTGGTCTATGAGTCATCGCTTGAGCGCGGCGGCGAAGGGTAGTTCAAAGAGGGCTGTCTCTTTATGACGGGTTGTAAATCTGCTACTACTCCATTCGCACATTTTAGGGACGAATGAAAATGTTTAAACATTCAGTCTTCTGCCGAGCTTTGAACGCAGTGGTTCGGCGTATTTTGTTCGTAAGCTCTCGGTTGTGATCTCCATTGTGAAATATTAGTTTAATAATTCTTCATAGTTTAATAATTCTTTGCATATTTTCTATTGACAGTTAATTATTTTTAGTGGATTAGTGTTTCTGTGATATTGGTAGTATTTTTTTTAAACGGGTTTGTAGTTTTTTCTAGTTATAATCAACAAATGTGTTTAAAAATATGCCTGGAGTTAAAAAGTGTTCTTTTATTTCGTGTTCTTCTATGCAGACAAAAAACTCGAATGTAAGATTTTTTAAGTTTCCTGTAAATAATCCTGATGTTTGTGACTTGTGGGTAGTAAACTGTGCAAATGAACAGCTTGTAGATTTACCTCAATCTGCTCTCCGTTCAAGGGTTTTATGTGACAGACATTTTGAAGAGTCCTGTTTTAATAACCCTTTAAGAACAGGCAAGCTTAAACCTGAGGCTGTGCCCACATTATTTGTCCCTGATGTGTCCCCTAATCCTCAACCACAACTAACATGGTTTGAGCAGCAACATGCACTTCCTTCCCAACCAAGCACATCACACGCGCCCCCGCCGCCACTGCCGGCAGCATCAACACCCCAGTCACAGCCGCCCGCAACACCATCCCCCCGGTCGCAGCCGCCCGCAGCACCATCCCCCCAGTTGCAGCCGCCCGCAGCACCATCCCCCCGGCCACAGCCGCCTGCAGCACCATCCCCCCGATCACCACCGACCCCACTAGCATCACCGCCAAGCTCTAAGAAGATGAAGGTGAGCAAAAAAACCTCTATGCCCACGCCATCCCCTACCACCCCGGCCACCAAACGAATAGCTCCAGTTAAAATTTTGTCCCCTGATACACCTCGAAAAATAAAACTGAAAAAAAGACTTTTCAAACACAAACAGCTACTTCACAGAAAATCAGAGCAGGCAAGGCGTGATAAAATGAAGAAAATACCTAAAGAGAAAGCATTTTTAATTGCCTCGGAATACATCCACAGTGATGCATTCAAAACACTATTGAGAATGCAAATGCTCCACAAAAAGGGCACTCAGTGGACTGTAAGTGAAAAGAGACTTTCCATCGAGCTCCATTACAGGTCACCAGCATTATATTTAAATTTCATTTCGGATAAAGATTTCAGTTTGCCAAGTCGCCGAACAATTTCAAGTTGGCTTAGCGTAATTGATTTGATGCCAGGTGTGTCTGTTGATGTCCTTGACAGACTTAAATTAAAGGTTAACACTATGAACTCCAAGGAACGGCAAGTTGTGTTAATGTTTGACGAAATGTCCATCAAGAAACACCTGGCGTATAATGAGAAACGTGACGTCATTGAAGGGTTTGAGGACTTGGGTTCACACGGGCGTTCAGCTCGTATTGCTACACATGTCCTCATGTTCTTGGTGCGAGGTATTTACCATAAATGGAAAATTCCTGTTGCCTACTATTTAAGCGGCAGTGTAACAGAAGGAACAATTCTTTCTAAAATCATCAAAGATGTGCTGAATGCCGTAAGAAATGTGGGCCTCCGTGTGAGAGTGTTGGTGTGTGACCAGGGGAATAACAATGCCAAAGCCATTCGTTCCCTAAGTGTAAGCAAGGAAACCCCATTTTTTTATCATGAGGGAGAGAAGATTTTTTCAATTTATGACGCACCTCACTTATTAAAGTGTGTAAGAAACAACCTTCTCAAACATGATATAATTTTCAAGGAAGGTAAAGCTTCGTGGCAACATGTCAAGACTCTATGACATAGATGTCTCGTCTAGCAAAGCCCGAGCCCTCTGTAAGCTGTCTGCAAGACATATTGCACCGAATGCTTTTGACAAAATGAAAGTGAAATTCGCTGCTCAAGTTTTTAGCCATTCGGTTAAGGCAGCCATGAAGACCGCTGTTTCAACAAATCAACTTCCTTCAGAAGCATCCCAAACGGCAGACTTCTTGGGTGAATTGAATAATATATTTGATTGCCTAAACAGCAAAGGATTGAGTGACAGCAATCCACTTAAATCTGCTATATCCAACCAACCTCAGGGAAAGATGGTTGAAGATACTCTTAAGAGTGCACTGATGTCAATCCCACAGTGGCAAGTTGAAAAGTTCAAAAAAGTGAAAAATCAACTTAAGAGAGAACTTTGTAAACCTCCCAGTTTCCACGGATTTGAGCAGACCGTTTCCGCTGTCTTGCAGCTGTGGGAGTGCTTGAGCGCCGAGGGAGTCAGCTTCCTCATGACCAACAGACTGACACAAGACGCCATTGAAAATGAATTTTCAATGTGTCGCCAAAGAGGGGGCTTTGATAGAAATCCCTCTGCGATGAAATTCAGGCAAAATCTCAGGCACAGGATTCAAGTCTCCTTGATGAAGCCGCCTTCAACAACAAACTGTGAGCAAGACGAAGAGGAATTAGTGTCGATTTCATCCGAAGCTTGCTCCACAGCAGAAGATGTCCACCAAGCGACAGACACTGAGGAAGACGCTGATGACGTCACCGAAGTACTGTCCAGCGATGACGAGCCTCTGCCAGTGGACGCTGACGACGCGGAGGACTCTGATGTCGAGGCAACGGTGATCCCGCCTCTAGCAGCCTCTGTTCCGAGCGAAAAATCCCTTAATCTGGAAACGTGTTCTGTTGAGTAAGTATAAAAATAGCGTAATGATGTAATTTGTTAAAAAAACAATTCAAATTTATTGTACTGACATAAAGTAGCATTAAAATTTCAAAAATCCATCTTTTTTACTTAAGTAAAAGAAATTTGAATTTTTTCCTAATTTAAAGTGTCAAGGATAATATAAGATTTTATAAAGTTTTAGTGGATGGTTTTAATTAAAATGGTATTTATAGTCTATCTAATTATTATTCTTATCATGCCAAATATGTAAAATTAAAATAAAAGACTAAAACGATGTAAAAAATTAAAGCGGTCATTTAAAACAATTTAGCCTATTGTGAATAATTAATTTTTTAGGCCTTCATAGCACTCTTTGGTTATTGTAGTAGGAATATTTTTTTCTACCTATAATAGAGAGCGTATATAGATGTCGAAAAAGTCCTTGCTTCTCATCTAAAAAGATAAATAAAAACTAAGATAATCAAAATAAAATAAAATAATTTTGAAAATATTTTAAAAATTTAGATTTGAGTTAGAATGCAGATAATGAATATGTCTTTCAATTATTGCACAAAATATTTAAACACTTACAGATATTTTTCTAATCTAATTAAAACCTCAATACTGCGTGCTTATAGTTTTCAATAGTTATTGTTTTATGAGCACACCCACGCTATTTGTAAAATAAAAAAAGAACTTGTCCACAAATAAATTTATCGTTTTAAAACAAATTTATTTATTTCAGATACGTTGCTGGATACTTGGCAAAGGTTGTCATTGACAAGTATCACTGTGAAACTTGTACAGCTGATTTGACCTTGAAACCCGTAGTCCTAGATGAACCGAACCAGCTGTTGATCCTTTATAGATCATACGGAACCAAGGAAGGTATTTCACATTTGACCGCCCCTTCGCCAGTTATGGTTTCCATTACTGAAATCGTACTAAACTGTTTTCAAAAACACTTCCCAAGCATCATGTGTAAAATAGGTGTTAAAAGTGCTCTTGTGGAACGTGCTGTAGTAGAAATTAAGAAGAAGAACCCAAAATGGTTTGATGAAATACATCCGTGCCTCGATCATCGTCGGTTCATTGTAAATTTTTTGGTGAGATTGAAAACTATGAAAACTGTTTTGTGGCAATCAAAAGACCTCAGAATGCCTAGATCTACGCTCTCTCGTTCCTCACCTTTTGAACAAAAACTTAAAACTGTTCAAAACTTGTAACTTGTCTACTTTGCCTTAAGAGTCATTTTTTGTTACAAAGCATAATGAAGAATGAACTCTCTCGCTGATGATTTTTTTTTCTTGTGTGTGTAGATGGGTGGGTAGGTGTTTGTATATATTGCTGTCGTGTCTTTGTATGTATATATTATTGCATATTTAACGGCCCCTACATACATGAATCAATGATAATTTATCAAGAAAATTCTATTTATTGAATTTATTGATACTGGTGTCTGTACAGTATGTGTGTATTTCTGTGTGATGTGTTTTTTTATATGTTTGCGCTTGTATGCCGTTGTATTTTAAGAGTTGCATATGATCGATCTTATTCGTTTGTAGATGTCAATTCATCAAATTTACTTGAAAGCTATTCAGTTTATTTACAAAATTAATTATTGTATATAATGTAGTTGTATATATGAGGGGGGAAATCAAAATTAACAAAATAAAATATTACCGAAATTGAGTTAGCACAGGTCCCTAATAGTACTTTTTGCGAGGAATCCAAATTTTCAATTACTTTGGGTAAAAACTCACTCAATCATAACGAACAATGGCCTCAAAGGTAATGGATTTTTGACATAACCTGTCATGTAATTCGTAGGACTAAAATAATTTAAGCTTGATCTTTATTTCATTACATTTTTGTCTATTTAAACTCATTAATTATTTTTTACTTATTGTTCTGGCTGTTATGTGTATTTTTCGTCTGCTGTATTTGTGTATTAGGCGTAACATTTTTACTTTTGTTGAAATTTTTATAACGAAAACTAAATGTCAATTTAACTTAAATTTAAATGTTTTAACGACATACTAATGGTTTTTCGTCTCTTAGAGCGATTAGTGCCTATCTCTAAGAGAACTTCTTATCCAAAAAAAGAAGTTCCCTGTTAAAGGTGGAAACTTTGACGCAGTAACAGGGCTTTAAACTAATATCCACCGGCACTCATTATTCATTATAAAATACCGAAACTGTTTTAACATAATTATGTTATGGAAGCTATCCAGTTTGATACTTTTTTTAACTTTCCCTGGGGTTCTTACAAATATATTAATACTATATTATAAAATATATTCTTATAAATATTTGGAAGAAAAATTTACTGTTTAGTTCAACATTATCGTTTTATGTGAATATTATGGTACCAGCCGGACAGACGCGAGATCGCGTTGACTGTTGAGGACGGGTGGGCCAGCGCGGCGCGGCGCTAGAGCGGTGGGCCGGCGCGAGGTGGGCCCAAGCCGAAGCGCTGTGAGGAGACAGTGGAATGTGTACTGCGTTACCACGCGGCGCGCGACGGTGGCGCGGCGAACCATCGGCCCACCCAACTAACTCGGGTGGGCCGAACTAAACTAAGCACGGAAATTCGCATGCGGCTGCCAATCTCTGTATTATATTTCATCTATGCTTTTACCTTTTTTATAAACCTTTGTTTCATGAGTGTAAAAGATTTCTCATGGATTAATTCAAAAATCGGTTTAGAGCTCCTTTTTGTGAATGTTGAATTCAATTACAAATTATTTACAATGATGAAATTCCAAACTGTGTGTAGTGTACATAATTTTGTAAATGTTACTGATTTTATTTCATCACCTCTCCATGGAAACCATATAAAATATTTTTAAATAAATAGAAGTCTCAGCACGTATAGGCGACTTCGGGTTGCTTTTCCCAAGTACATTTAACTTAAACCTCAATTTTAAACATGTAGTCAATCTTGGTTTAAACTTGAGTTAAACTTTGAACTGCCTTGGAGAAAGCGACCCTTAAAGGGCCAACCCATTCTTCGCTTTCAATATTAAATTAAAATGTAGGGTTGGGCTAGTACTTGACTAACGAGTAATAAGTCGAGTAGTTAGCACTATTTGGTATTGATTCGAGAAGATACTTGTCCAAACGAGTCAAGTAGTTGAAAATCCCATATCTATTGGCAAAATCGGCCCGACAAATCACCGATATCGTTGTTGTTATTGATATTTGACAAATAAAGACAAGAAAATGTCAATGTTTTTGTTTTATTCATTTTCCCATCCATTTTCAAATTGTTTAATTTACAATCTTTCATTTACAATCTTTGACCTTGAAACCCGTAGTCCTAGATGAACCGAACCAGCTGTTGATCCTTTATAGATCATACGGAACCAAGGAAGGTATTTCACATTTGACCGCCCCTTCGCCAGTTATGGTTTCCATTACTGAAATCGTACTAAACTGTTTTCAAAAACACTTCCCAAGCATCATGTGTAAAATAGGTGTTAAAAGTGCTCTTGTGGAACGTGCTGTAGTAGAAATTAAGAAGAAGAACCCAAAATGGTTTGATGAAATACATCCGTGCCTCGATCATCGTCGGTTCATTGTAAATTTTTTGGTGAGATTGAAAACTATGAAAACTGTTTTGTGGCAATCAAAAGACCTCAGAATGCCTAGATCTACGCTCTCTCGTTCCTCACCTTTTGAACAAAAACTTAAAACTGTTCAAAACTTGTAACTTGTCTACTTTGCCTTAAGAGTCATTTTTTGTTACAAAGCATAATGAAGAATGAACTCTCTCGCTGATGATTTTTTTTTCTTGTGTGTGTAGATGGGTGGGTAGGTGTTTGTATATATTGCTGTCGTGTCTTTGTATGTATATATTATTGCATATTTAACGGCCCCTACATACATGAATCAATGATAATTTATCAAGAAAATTCTATTTATTGAATTTATTGATACTGGTGTCTGTACAGTATGTGTGTATTTCTGTGTGATGTGTTTTTTTATATGTTTGCGCTTGTATGCCGTTGTATTTTAAGAGTTGCATATGATCGATCTTATTCGTTTGTAGATGTCAATTCATCAAATTTACTTGAAAGCTATTCAGTTTATTTACAAAATTAATTATTGTATATAATGTAGTTGTATATATGAGGGGGGAAATCAAAATTAACAAAATAAAATATTACCGAAATTGAGTTAGCACAGGTCCCTAATAGTACTTTTTGCGAGGAATCCAAATTTTCAATTACTTTGGGTAAAAACTCACTCAATCATAACGAACAATGGCCTCAAAGGTAATGGATTTTTGACATAACCTGTCATGTAATTCGTAGGACTAAAATAATTTAAGCTTGATCTTTATTTCATTACATTTTTGTCTATTTAAACTCATTAATTATTTTTTACTTATTGTTCTGGCTGTTATGTGTATTTTTCGTCTGCTGTATTTGTGTATTAGGCGTAACATTTTTACTTTTGTTGAAATTTTTATAACGAAAACTAAATGTCAATTTAACTTAAATTTAAATGTTTTAACGACATACTAATGGTTTTTCGTCTCTTAGAGCGATTAGTGCCTATCTCTAAGAGAACTTCTTATCCAAAAAAAGAAGTTCCCTGTTAAAGGTGGAAACTTTGACGCAGTAACAGGGCTTTAAACTAATATCCACCGGCACTCATTATTCATTATAAAATACCGAAACTGTTTTAACATAATTATGTTATGGAAGCTATCCAGTTTGATACTTTTTTTAACTTTCCCTGGGGTTCTTACAAATATATTAATACTATATTATAAAATATATTCTTATAAATATTTGGAAGAAAAATTTACTGTTTAGTTCAACATTATCGTTTTATGTGAATATTATGGTACCAGCCGGACAGACGCGAGATCGCGTTGACTGTTGAGGACGGGTGGGCCAGCGCGGCGCGGCGCTAGAGCGGTGGGCCGGCGCGAGGTGGGCCCAAGCCGAAGCGCTGTGAGGAGACAGTGGAATGTGTACTGCGTTACCACGCGGCGCGCGACGGTGGCGCGGCGAACCATCGGCCCACCCAACTAACTCGGGTGGGCCGAACTAAACTAAGCACGGAAATTCGCATGCGGCTGCCAATCTCTGTATTATATTTCATCTATGCTTTTACCTTTTTTATAAACCTTTGTTTCATGAGTGTAAAAGATTTCTCATGGATTAATTCAAAAATCGGTTTAGAGCTCCTTTTTGTGAATGTTGAATTCAATTACAAATTATTTACAATGATGAAATTCCAAACTGTGTGTAGTGTACATAATTTTGTAAATGTTACTGATTTTATTTCATCACCTCTCCATGGAAACCATATAAAATATTTTTAAATAAATAGAAGTCTCAGCACGTATAGGCGACTTCGGGTTGCTTTTCCCAAGTACATTTAACTTAAACCTCAATTTTAAACATGTAGTCAATCTTGGTTTAAACTTGAGTTAAACTTTGAACTGCCTTGGAGAAAGCGACCCTTAAAGGGCCAACCCATTCTTCGCTTTCAATATTAAATTAAAATGTAGGGTTGGGCTAGTACTTGACTAACGAGTAATAAGTCGAGTAGTTAGCACTATTTGGTATTGATTCGAGAAGATACTTGTCCAAACGAGTCAAGTAGTTGAAAATCCCATATCTATTGGCAAAATCGGCCCGACAAATCACCGATATCGTTGTTGTTATTGATATTTGACAAATAAAGACAAGAAAATGTCAATGTTTTTGTTTTATTCATTTTCCCATCCATTTTCAAATTGTTTAATTTACAATCTTTCATAAGGCAAAATTTAAGTTATCTAATCACAGTAAAACCGTATTTATTCCTTAATTGCTAGGGGTGGACAAGTACTCGAGTTTTTGAGTATCTGTTGAGTATTTTTTTATACTCGAAGCTCGAGCGAGTACTTGTGACTACTCATTTGAGTTGAGTCGAGTAGTTGGTAAATTAAAACATGTTATTATTAAAATATTTTTCATTTTATTTAATCCTAAATCCCTTGAGTTCTAAAATGTAGTGATGTGTCGGTACCAAAATTTCAAAGTCGGTGCCGGTACCAGTTCTTTTAAAGGATCGGTTCTCGGTACCGGTACCAAGTACTCATTTTTTTATGAGGTTAATATAATAGGAAATATGAAAAAAAAAATGTATATTGAAGTGATATTTCAAAAGAAGTGAGAATTTAGGGATTAAATTAAACAACACATGCAAGTAAAAGAACAAAGATTGAGTGACAATTAAGGAAGGAACAGTGTTGGGGTGTGTATAGTAAATGCCAAAATTAGAGAGACTGGAGGCAGGTAGTCCCGACCCGTCCTAATCCTTTGTTGACAAAACACCCCCTATTGTAGCGCGGCCGGCCAGTTCGGCACCGGAAGGCCGCCCGGGTCTCGGGGAATTCTCAGAATTTTGGCCATTGCCTCAATTATCCAATAATCGAACCAATGCACGTACAATAAAAATTTATGGACTATGTGTTGCGTGTTGATTAGACAATTATAACAAAATTTGAATCATAGTTCTACGATGTTTAATAACCATTTTAAAAAGGGATAATCCTCAGACAAAATAGGAGTTACACCTTAGGCAGTGGCCAAAATTCTGAGAATTCCCCGAGACCCGGGCGGCATTCCGGTGCCTAACCGGTCGGTCGCCCTACAATAGGGGATGTTTTGACAACAAAGGATTAGGACGGGCCAGGACTACCTGCCTCCAGTCTCTCTAATTTTGGCATCTACTATATGGGAAATCATCAAAAGTTTATTTGACTAAAAATGATAAAAAATAATAAAATGTTTGTCTTATAATAATTTTTTAATGTACAGTAACATATCTAGGGGTCCACAAGCCAACTTTTACACTCACACTTAGGGTTGGGCCTGGTAAAAAATCATTACCCTTAGGTCTCAGACCAAAAACGAGGCTGAAAAGTATTTTTATTTTTAATTGTTAATTCTCCAACTACTATCTGTTTTAATTATAAATGTATTTGTTATATTTCATTTTTGAAATATATTTAATGGGTTTGAAGTTTTTAATTAAAAAATTATATTAAATTATAACAAGATGCTTTTCACATTATAAAACAGTAAATTGTATTATAGAATGATTTGCTTAACAACAATGCTTTTCTAATTTTGAATGAAAAGTCACACAACTTTAGTTGACGATTTATTTAATTTGTGAGAATTAGACGAATCAAACGAGCCATCTCTTAGCTTTCTATGGCAATTGGTTCAAAAAGTAGCAATTGGTACTAGGAGCAAAAAACACCCCTCATGAATAAATTACTGCCGGACGTCGAACAACAGATAAGCTGAACAATAGATCGTCTCCGGGGCGGCCGGCTCACGGAATGTGCCGGGTTTTTGCGTCGCGTTTTCCTTGTTAGCGAGATCGCCGGCCGCGTAAACAACTATTGTTCGGGATAAATGCATTTTGTTTAGATAATTGTTTTTAGTTTTAATTCAGTAAAATAATATTGAAACAAAATAATGAACTATTTTTTCAACCAAAATTCATTGAACCTCGATTGTATTTCTATCTATTTGTAAACATTAGACGAAAAATGATCAATAATTTGTTTTTGTTGGACAAATAATTCAGGATATAGGCGATAAGGAAACTGTACTCTTATCTTATCAGTCAATTGTTGTGGCGAAACGCGTTGGCCCGGCTGCTCCAACGCAGCCGGGCCAACGCCCCCCCCCCTTCATCCATGCGCCCGACGGACAGAACAATAACTTATTGATGAGATGAGAGATCGGAGTTTTATCAGTCCACCTGGCTGTCTCAAATTACAATCGCATTGTTAATTTCCAAGAAAACTGGACGGGCGCGTTTGGTTTCAGTTAGTTTTATTGTAAACAGACCGAGGTACCGGTACCGAGATTTTGACATCGGTTCTCGGTACCGGTACTTTTGCCAAGAACCGGTGGTACCGAGAACCGACTTTAGGTACCGACACATCCCTACTAAAATGTATTTAAAATTGTGTTAGTATAATACACTATCTCAAAATAAAAGACAGATGTCAAGATAATGAAACACTTAACTGTGTGATGCAAACGGTGACTGGACTCGACTGACGAGTGACGACTGGGGACAGACGGCTGAATGTGCATGGATTGTTAGTGGTAGTGAGTCAACATAACTACTGATTTAACTAATTGATTATTAAACTAAACTAATAATCAATAATAAGTTGACATTGAATTGCTCCAATACAATTATTTAAAACTAATTCAAATAACTTTTGACAAATACAATTGCTGTGTTGACATTAGCAGTAAGAATAGTAGTAATTCAGATTGAAAAATGACAAGATGAACAATCAGGTTTACCAATGGCTAACCTCAAATATCCCTTGTAATAAAATTGAAATTTCCTTTCAGATTCTTTGCAGAGTGACCATTTTAATCACAAATAAGTTGTCTAATAGCTGTGGGTTGGTTTTATTTCAAGGTTTGGATACTGTAAAAATTGAATATTAAAGATAATTTTAGAACAGCAATAAAAAGATTGTGATACTTTTAAGTCCATTATGTATGTTATTTATTTATTTTTATAATCCAGCATTCACTAGAACCATCATCATGTTTATCATGTTTATCAATTGGCATACAACATATTTTTACTTTATTACTTTGATTATAAGATGAACATCAATAAAGTCATTGTTCTATACAATTTTTGAAGTTTCAGCGCTTCATGGCTGTACACTAAAGCCTTTAGTCAGTTAAGAAAGAGATATCCTACCACTAGCAGACGGTCTATTGACGGAATTACTCGAATTATAAAACAGTGTACAAAACTTGAATAGTTTGGAGAAGTATGCTAAACGAAATGAGTTATGGAGATTTTTTTCATGGACCAAGACAAAAGAAGAAGAGAGATTTGTAAATGAAAATTTAAATCCACCAATTACATCAAGTGATTCAGCTGTAGCAGCCGACTATAGTTAGGCTTGCCATAATTTTACAGAGTCAAACCGGGACGGCCAGTATGTAACCCCCCCCCCCCAAAAAAAAAAAAAAAAACCACTAGGTTGCTATAATGGAGTATGATATGTTGGTCTCAATTATGCGAATGGATTATATCTTTTTTTAACATTGTAGCGTATTACTTACAATATTTTATTGTCTGGAAAAGTAAAATGTTTAGCCTATATTAAGCTAGGAAAATTGATTTAAGAAATTAAAGAAATCAGTTGTATATTTTTGATTAGCGCACATTAAATCTAACACGTTGTCAAAAGATAGGGCCTAAATCTTCTTCAAACAAAATAAAGTTGCAGCAATAAAATTAATCGCCTCTTCTTGATGCCATTCACATTTTACTGGAACTTTTTAAATCGCTTGTTTATTACTACCACATCACAAGTACACTGGACTTGCCTAGCAAACCCTTATCCTCCACCATATTTACGTCAAATTTCACCTGGTTTTAAATTTTGATTGCCATCTGAAAATTGGATTGTACCCCAAATGCTAGTTTAGTAGCCTAATAATGTTAAATTGTTGTCTTTATAAGAATATTTAGCCTATTGTAAGACATAAAATAAAACAAATTGTTTACTGTAGTTAGTTATTAATAATTTACTGTTTTATCAATTTTTACAAAAAAACCGGGACAAAGGCAAAACCGGCCGGGACACCGGGACAAGAGCGTAAAACCGGGACTGTCCCGGTCAAACCGGGACGTATGGCAAGCCTAACTATAGTAACAGTCTAGGCTATAGTGACACAAAGTAGGTCTATGCCTGGTAAAAAAAACTGTGAGTAAAGAAAAGCTCTTATTTGGAAACATTGTAAAGTAAGTGAAACATGAAAGATGTCCTACTACTTCCTAGATGTACTTAGTAGATGTTGCTACTACCAAGTGAAGTAATAACTGTGACAGAGGATTTTCTTTATTTGTTTTATTAAACGTATGGTTATTACTTTTCAATAATTTTTTTTAGGTAGGACTACATTTGTTTAGGCCCAGTCCTTTTGTCGCGAAACTCGAGTAGGCTACTCTACTTACTACTTGATTTGATTCATTCCAAAAATATGATACTTGCCCACCCATATTAATTGCTAGGCCTATTATTGAAAACTTTTAATAGGCGGTCATCTTGAACCACTATATCAAAGACAGCCTAGAATCACCTTGATATAACGAACCTCGGTATTACGATGATCTTGATATTTCAAAGTTGTCACATTCTCCTTCATGTTCGATATATCGAGGTTCAATTGTCTTACTAGGCTCCACAATTTACCCAAGATTTACTTAAAACTTGGCACAAACCTTTTTTTAGATAAACTATTGGAACAGTTCTACTGGAAAAGTATTGGAAAATCCTTTTTAAGTCTGGAGTTCTTTAACAAAATGCCCCCGACATGCAAGGAATGGTATTTCTTACTTTTACAATAGTGCCATAAATGTCAAAAAACCCGATTACTCCTACCGAATCGTTCCATTTGATTCTTCTTTGTTGTGAAACGTACGCTCTTACATTGTGCACTTTACCATTGTGATGCGCAGGTGTTGGTAGTGGACGTGGACGACAGCCGAGTGGTGCAGTGTTGCGGAGACGAGAGCACAGTGCTGCCACCACGGCTGTAACATTGTGATGCGCAGGTGTTGGTAGTGGACGTGGACGACAGCCGAGTGGTGCAGTGTTGCGGAGACGAGAGCACAGTGCTGCCACCACGGCTGGCCCGCGGGCTGCGCGAGGCTCTGCTGTGTGCTTTAACATTGTGATGCACAGGTGTTGGTAGTGGACGTGGACGACAGCCGAGTGGTGCAGTGTTGCGGAGACGAGAGCACAGTGCTGCCACCACGGCTGGCCCGCGGGCTGCGCGAGGCTCTGCTGTGTGCTTTAACATTGTGATGCGCAGGTGTTGGTAGTGGACGTGGACGACAGCCGAGTGGTGCAGTGTTGCGGAGACGAGAGCACAGTGCTGCCACCACGGCTGTAACATTGTGATGCGCAGGTGTTGGTAGTGGACGTGGACGACAGCCGAGTGGTGCAGTGTTGCGGAGACGAGAGCACAGTGCTGCCACCACGGCTGGCCCGCGGGCTGCGCGAGGCTCTGCTGTGTGCTTTAACATTGTGATGCACAGGTGTTGGTAGTGGACGTGGACGACAGCCGAGTGGTGCAGTGTTGCGGAGACGAGAGCACAGTGCTGCCACCACGGCTGTAACATTGTGATGCGCAGGTGTTGATAGTGGACGTGGACGACAGCCGAGTAGTGCAGTGTTGCGGAGACGAGAGCACAGTGCTGCCACCACGGCTGTAACATTGTGATGCGCAGGTGTTGGTAGTGGACGTGGACGACAGCCGAGTGGTGCAGTGTTGCGGAGACGAGAGCACAGTGCTGCCACTACGGCTGTAACATTGTGATGCGCAGGTGTTGGTAGTGGACGTGGACGACAGCCGAGTGGTGCAGTGTTGCGGAGACGAGAGCACAGTGCTGCCACTACGGCTGTAACATTGTGATGTGCAGGTGTTGGTAGTGGACGTGGACGACAGCCGAGTGGTGCAGTGTTGCGGAGACGAGAGCACAGTGCTGCCACCACGGCTGTAACATTGTGATGCGCAGGTGTTGGTAGTGGACGTGGACGACAGCCGAGTGGTGCAGTGTTGCGGGGACGAGAGCACAGTGCTGCCACCACGGCTGTAACATTGTGATGCGCAGGTGTTGGTAGTGGACGTGGACGACAGCCGAGTGGTGCAGTGTTGCGGAGACGAGAGCACAGTGCTGCCACCACGGCTGGCCCGCGGGCTGCGCGAGGCTCTGCTGTGTGCTTTAACATTGTGATGCACAGGTGTTGGTAGTGGACGTGGACGACAGCCGAGTGGTGCAGTGTTGCGGAGACGAGAGCACAGTGCTGCCACCACGGCTGGCCCGCGGGCTGCGCGAGGCTCTGCTGTGTGCCGTCCCGGAGAAGAACACTGCACTGTCACCCGCGCACAACCTGGTGGCATCGGAGGCGCTGATCGCTCTGTTCGTTCAACTAGTCGGCCACTACCGGGACCACATCATAACCTCATCTGCCACCGGCCAGAGGGAGTTCCAGGTAGGCTCATGCTCTACGGTTGACAAACACACGACCGTTTTATCGCAATTTTGTAGCCCTGTTTTGTATATACAGGATTACGCAAGTGAAACTATATTTAAAACAACCAACACTGTAGCAATAGATAAAATACTGAAAATAGAAAGAAGAATCATCAGAACATGTATAAACAAAAAATATCAAAAAGATGGAGTTTGGAGACTGGCCTCAAATAAAACTGTATATAAGGAAATAGAGCCATTGATAAATATAATTAAAAAGAAAAGAATTCAATTCATTGGACATCTTACACCGGAAAATAGAATAAGTAAGAAAATAATTGACAAGTTGTGGAATAGCAAGAGTGACTTTAGGTGGATTACAGAGATTAAGGAGGACATGAGAAGGTTGCAAATATCATTAGAAGGTTGCAAATATCATTAGAAGGTTGCAAATATCATTAGAAGATTTGAAAAATAAGTAAGAGGAGCTCACAGTACTCAAAGACAAAAATATCATCCTGCCAATAGGAGCAAACAATCAGAGACAAGGAAGAGTGATTTCGGAAGAAGAAAGAAAACAACGGTCGGAAAGAATTAAGAAGTATTGGGTGGACAGAATTTGGAAGAAGAAGGAACAGAATTTAAGAAGAACCTGACAATTACATTGACTTAAGTGGTCTAATACAGGCCATAAAATAATAATAATACAGGATTATAAATGCAAAATTATGGTGTGGACAATTTATTTGTATCTACATTGCCATTAGAATCCCATGCATTCAGTCAATGTGCGTTCTTATGTCTCGCCCTTCTGGCGCGACACTAACGCTTGTGTAGAAGGGGTTTAAATAATTTTTAAAAAGAGAGGAAAACATAAGAATGTTGCCCCTGGAATTCATATTATAACATTGAGCTAAAAATGTATTGTAATCTCACAGTACAAACATTAATTAGAGTTATAAAAAATCTAACTTATGCGTTTTTTATGGGATTTTCAATAAGGCCAGTTTGTTAGATGATTGATTAACACTAAATTGTTCAAAATATAACTGAAAATATTTAGGTAGAAACCTTTTTACACAGTTTAAGGATATTTTCAATTTATTACATCCATCCTCGTAGTAGCGTTCTTTATGGCTTATCGTATTATTTACTTTTTGACATTTAATTTGGTTTATATTTTCCAATATTAAGAATCTGTGTAATTATCTTACATTTAAAAATACAGATCTAGATAAAACTATTGTTGTATAACTGTGAATGTATTCTAAAAGGATGGTTTTCATTTCGTTGGAGATTTTAAAACAATGCAAATGTCTTTTAGTGTAGAAAGGCCATTAATTATATGTACGTTCTCCTTGTTTCAAGAAGTCATAACTTTTTTCAAATATATGCAGCTTTATGGTCTCTTAAATGTGACTTTCAATCAGTAACTAATCTTTAGGAACTGATGATTGAACGATTAAACCTTTGCCTTCTGGGAAAGCCTATAACTCTTATCTTTGTCACAGCCACTTCAAGAAATAGTGCTGTCTCGGTCTTGAGGTAGTTTAGTTGTCATTTATGAGGGTTATGTACTCTAATTTGAGATGATAGACATTTGTTTATTTGGCAGAGGGACGGGTTTGTCAAGAGCGTAACTTCCAACACGGTCCAAAGCTTCTTAGATTGGTTCTCAGAGACAACCATGTTCACAGCATTCATCGAGTCAAGGCTGGATCGCTCTGTTGAACCTTATGGTAAGTTCATTTTTGCAAAGTCTCTTTCAAGAGATAGCCTTAATTTTACTTTTTACACGTGCTCTTTTAAAGGTAGTCTACGATTGTTTACTGCAAGGAAAATTAGGAGGAACGTTAGTGTCCTCAACAGTGGAATGATGATCAACTTTTTGAAAATAAAAAAAATAAAAAAACTGATATGTTGGATTACAATATCTAGAATTTGTTTAAAATAGTGTCAATGCTCCTGAAAGTTTTGACTTCAACAGAATCAGAAACTGATTACCAAGTTCATCAGTACTCCTCCTTTATTCAGAATATTTTGTGACTACTGCTGCAGAATATATATTTTTAACTGAGAAAACAAATTTAGCGATATACTAGATGTACCAGTTACTTTTTGATATTTTTATGTTTTTGCATGTTTGCAGGACTGTTTGAGCAGAGGTGTGTTGAACATTTGGCACAACAACAAGCTGTGTCGTCCAAGGGCTATCGGGCCAACATCAACAAGACTGTCAAAAGCTTTGGTAACCATTTTTTTCTTATTTTTTTATTTGTTTCTAACAATTCAGCTAATTGAAGGGAAGATCTCAATGCTTGAAGTGTTTGGAAAGGAAAGATAGCTCACACCTAGCTAGGAAAGCTAGGAATGTGAACTACCTATCATAAAAGTCAAATACTTTTCATTACTTTTATTCCTTTTGCCAGTCCTTAAGGGACAATGCAAAGTTTCCAATCTTCAGTTAGCTGAATTATTGGCTGATTTATTTAGACGTCAACTCTGTGTAAATCTTTTAGGGATTGTTTAGAAACTATTACTTTATGGTGATTAATGAATAAAAATTTAATATAAATATCCTGAAATACTTTTAATGTGATTTTTGTCAATGAACACGCAAGATTAAATTTATTCAGAATAAAACTAATTGAGTTTTACTATAAACAAACTTACTGATCTTGTTCTTCATGTTATGAAACAATAGATAGCCTTCATTTAACGTTAGTAGCTTAACAGTATTGGAAAGGAAAAGGTGTGAGCTAAATTATCTGTTATATATTTTATTTAGTAGTTAAAATTCTCATTGGTAAAGTGGCTTTGGTCTTTGTATGTTAAAAAATTCTCGTCTTTGTTTCAAAACTTAGTTCTGATTTTTTTTCAGGGGATCGGTTCAAAGAGTGGACCAACTCCTCGTAATCGCAGGTAGCTGGCAGCGAGGAACATCTAGTCACTATTGTAAAAATACATTCCACCCTTCCACCCACCAGTTGCGAGTTTAAACTTTCCATGTAATTAACTGTAAAGTCCTACTAAGTAGGACCCAATAGCAAACAATCCCTGAATCATATGATGAAGTAAAGGTATAGTAGGAAAACCACTTCAAATTTATATACTTATTCAATAAAGTTGAATCACTTCAGTACGGATAGATTAATCAAGTGCCATTTAATTTTTTAACTTGGGTTTTAGAGACTTGATTTCAGAATGTTTTTAGGTAAATAAATAATATTCACTTAAATGTTCTTAAAATGTTCCTTTATCATTATTGTAAAGTTTTTAGCTTAAATTTCATACTCACAAGGTCTGAAAGTTCATTTACGACTAAATGAAGTTTTAGCCTAGATAAATTCGGATCCCTTCTTTGGGTTAAGAAAGTACATAGGGTGTTATATCTGAAGTCTATTTTTGATCTCAAATTGTTTTATTGAGGTCCACATTCAAGCATTTATATAGTCAAGTTTTATAGATTAATCGGATCAAAATTATTTTACCATCTGATCAATAGCTTTTACTCTACAATAATCAACAAAAGCTTTTTTACTTATATTGCATTTACTTTTCTTTCATTAATTCCATGACAAATTCTATCATATTTTATGTCTGCATTGCCCATTTCTTTGTTCCACACGGGCATTTTTTAAGTGGCTTAATCAACTCAAAAGTAAGGTATAAACCTCTTACGGATGTAAAAATAGGTTTTTTTGACACAAATACTGATGGGACATAGAGATAACAAATCATCACTTTTGCACTAATGTATGGTTTGAAAATTTCCTTTACTATGTAATAGTGGTAAATTTGTAATTTAACAAGTCATTTCTTTTATTTTTTCCTGAGCTATCCGATGTTTTAAAATTTATGATAAGATAATCAATTGTAAGAGGTATCAGTTAACTAACTGCTAATACATTATTCTCCTTCAACATTAACTGTGTATTATTGTAGTCTCTAAAATGTTTAGGTTTAGTCATGGACATAAATCTGCTTCAGAATATTAAGATTACAATACTACTGGCAGTAGATGTGATCTACTAAAGAATTCTCTTATTAATTTTTAAGAGACAAAATTTAAGTTTTAAATGTGTATTTTTTATTAAATGAAACATACTTAACGAAAAGTATTATAACACAATTTATTCCACCCTTTTCATTGCTAATAAAACCTCATTTGTGAGTGATCAAATTTTCTGGTGCCGACAAGAAACTAACAGTGAGTTTAACAGTAGTTTCTATACAAACAACTTGATTGCATCGGTTATTGATACCTCTAGTTTTAAAACAAAATTTACAAAGTTATGCAAAATGTTATTTGTTTCAAATTTTCATGAATATGTAAATACTTCTGACTGTAAATTGTATAGTGTACAATTATTATCACTCAAACAGGGGTTAGTCATTGATAGTAACAGCAATTGTAAAAAATTTGAATCTCAGAACGCACATGTGATGATAATGACACTGCTGGGAAATTAATCTGATATTGAGCTTCGGGCAGTTACTTTAGCAGTGTAGTGCCAATCTAGTTATAGAGTTTTATTGTTAATTGTAGTTAATGTAAAGGATGTTTAATCTTTTTTCTTGTTTGTTATCTTTTCAATATTTTATCCTGTTATTGTAAAGTTAAATCTTAAGTAGTTGGCCGCTGTTTTGTTACATGAAACTTAAAGCAGTTTTTTCTTATCCTATTTATTTTTAATTACTGTTTAAGACAGTAAAAAACATTCTATAACTTTATTACATTTATGGGATTGCATCTTACCACAATGAGTGTTTGTATGTAATTATGTTTTAGAAGAACAGTACAGACAATATTAGTGATAATAAACATTGTAATAGCTTGATATACTTTCAGAACTTCCAAAAACTGTTTCTAATATTTAAAACATGTTTATCGTTACAAAGCAATATAATCTAGCAAATAATTAGATTATAACAGTATTAGTATTTTTAGTTGTTACACAGTTAATTTGCGCTGTCCCATTTACCACGCTGTGTGTAGTAACATAACTACTTTTTCTGAGGGATGCAAATCTGTCGTAGTTCCAAGAATTTCCCACCAATGCAACACCTTTGTTGGTTTTTGATAATTTAATTGTCGTCTGATTTATTTTACTGCTTTTTCAGCTTAAACATTGAGCAGTGAATGTTTTCTTTCTATAGGACGAAGTTGTATACCTACATATTGTTAAGTTATCTGTTTTGTTTGTTAATTGTTGTAAAAAATGTCATCCAAAGAAAATGTTTGTTTTTTTATTGTTGTATTAACTTTTTTGTACTGTACTCAAATTGTGAAGCCTTAAAAAGTGCTTTGTAACAAAAATATAGTTTTGTACTTTTATAGGCCAATCTTCCATTTCCAAGGCTTTCTAGGGTAATTGTTCATTCCATTCTATTTATTTTGTGAATAAAAATGTTTGATATAGTTTGTCTGTTATTTACTAATTTTGGTCTTTTGCACCTTCTTAATAGAGTAGAGTTGAGTATCTGAACCCTTCAAAGGCTTACTTACTAATTCAGTGTGCAACATTAAAAATAAACTTAGTGCAAGCAGAGTGCAAGTGCCTATATAAATATAAAAAATATGCATTATTTGTTTTTATCTATTTTCTATTAATGCTTTTGGATTATTGGGAAAACAGTCATCAATACATATCCTAAAACTAAAATTCTAACCAGGTTTGCAAAATTTTCAAAAATAACAAAGAGATTGTAATTTGAGGTTGCTAGATAGAATAACCAATCACACCAACATGAATCTAAGAAAAACTAATAAAATGTCAGCCATCTACTGTAGAACATGATTTTTTTTAATTCACATAAAATATAATTATTTAATACGCTAAGGGTTTTTTGTTAAGAGAACTCCTCCCACAGTTTTCAACCGATTTCCAAGTTTTGGTGTCATTGGATACTATCTGTCATCTGTAGTTATTTCCGCCAAAAAATAATGAGAATCTGGCTTAAAATAAGGGCACTATCCATTATTAAACTTTGAAATAGCCATTAGTATAGGCCATTAGAAGCACAGCCATTAGAACAGACAAGTCATTTGAATAACATTAGGCTTGGGTTTAGTTTTTACAGTGGCGGCCGGTGGTTAGCGACACTGGGGGGGCTCTTATCATTATTTTATTTATATTTAGGCCGAAATGGCTTGGCTTCGGATTACTTCCACGCAGCCGTAAGGGGATTTTTCCAAGATTAAAAAAAGAACTAGTTGTCTGTTCCCACACGTTCCTGCCCCACTACACTAATGATTGTAGTAGATTTCATGGTTCTTTTAGAGATTAAAATAACCTTGAACTACAGTTTCTTCTCAATTCCTTACTTTTTACAACTTTAAATGAAGAGTAATTACAGTTCTTAAGAAAAAAAGTTGTGTCCAAATTCATTGAGGATTTGGGTTATCTTTAAAATAATTACGTGCAGCAAATAAAACAAAGTAGGTCTTGGTGGTATCTGTATTTAACATTTTGTTTGCATATTTACAAAATATACACATGAATTATTATTATTACAAGATTTACAAAAACTTATAAAAACCCAATTTGATAGACACATATATAGTCAATGTTCGCTTAAGAAATAGCAAACCTTGACAGATTTTTTAAAATGAAAATGCTGTTTTTGAACACATATTTACTTGATATGATTTCCAGGCATTTACAGATTGAACTTGTTAATGACAACAAACAAGTTGCTGGATAAATATTGACCACAATTAAGTGTTATTAGTTTCCTTGAATTAACAATATGATATGAATGAGGACTTTTTATTTCAGTATACACTGGATTTTTACTGACTTTGAAAACACTCGTTGATAAAAACGCTTCATAGGCATTCCTCGCAATAGAGCTGCGCCCGCAAGTTTTTGGCAACAATGGGTTTGAAAAATACCATGTAAACTATAATATTGTAAAAAGTGGGATAAAATTAATTCCTCAAAAGGGGCAGAGCTAATTCATAACAGTGTTCGTAGCAATGCCAATACAAAAATGCACTGTGAAGATGTTAAAGAACATCACTTAGCCTGGGCGCTGAGTTATACTGACATTCTAGAACATTCACAGCCGCAAAAGTGACAAAATTAATTTTTACAATAAGGAGTATAAAAAAATATTCATACTTTTCTTCAAAGTATATATGTTTGTATCACAGTATCAAGGGTAAAAAATTACAATACAATGAATATTTAACCAAAGTAGTAAAGAGTTAAATTATGTGTACCCTCAGACACAATATTTTCTGGCTGGATAAAGAAACTCATATGAATAAAACTCACTTTCCAATAAGTGAACATTTGAACTCAATAATCTGAGAACAAACATTTAACGGGCATGGTCTGTGCATTTATATTGTAACAAAATAAAAACTATGGCACATAAATGATCACACACAACAAACTGCTATTAAATAGCAGCAAATAGGGTACATACTGTTAGTTTTTTATATAGATCTTAACTCCTAGTACAAGGATACTTGATAAGCAGACTTAACTTTGAAAATAAAGGCATTCCTGCATAGCATAAAAACATAACAATAACAATACAATCAAACAAAAAAATAGGGCCTACATTCAAGTCCACAGACCACTCTGTCAACATAGAGTGAATGATTAGATTACGTTGAGGAAATGAAAGTGATAAATTAAAAGACTTTTATTTTCACAAAATATGTACCAATCATCTTCTCAAAGATGTTAGAAATGTCAAATATGTTGACAAAGATGTCAGAGTGGTCTTGTGGTAGGCCTATAGGCCTACCTTCAGTTTCTAAGGTAAGACAAGTAACTTGTACCATGATACACAGATTCACCTTCTTTGTATCTTTCATCAATTTAAGGTAAAACATTTCACAAAAAAACTAGTCTACTGATGTTGAGGCATGCTGACTTTGTTGAGAGCTCTTTTGGCTGAAGAAGGGCAGATCTTGAACAAATTCAATCACATCTTCAGCCGCCTGTAAACAGAATTGGGATTGAAAATTCATTTGATGTTTTTAAAAGCAAAACTTGAGTTTACTTAATTGTTAGTTTATAATTGGTGTTAACATGAATGACTTACTTTGGCACAATTAAAAAAGAAGATAAAACAGTTTGGCCATAACCACAATCAAGGTAGTATTAACTAAGTCGCAAGAGCTTGCAAACCAGTCCACATGAAATTGTTATCAAATAAATAATCGATTTGCCAATAATATTGATGCAGCCTAAAATCCTAATGACTTTGAAAATCAATCATTAATCGAAAAGAGCAATGCTGCTGCTCTGCTCGCCACTAAGGAGTCTACTGTACTCTATATAAATAAAACGAGTATCATCTCATGATTCCACTCACACATCTGAGGTCCTGAGACGAGTCGTAGCCGAGGACCTGTAGGTACTTGCGCAGCTTGGCGTGCCAGGCGAGTTGCAGCGTGCGCGGGCAGTGGCGCGCCATCAGCTGTAGCAGCAGGCAAACACGCGTCTGCAGCGTCTTGTTCCCGTATTTGAGTATCACATGCCAGTCCAGTCCTGCGGAACAGGCCACTAGTATTACTTTCAGGCTCATCATACTGTAGGGTAAAGTCGTAAGGATACTTGCTTTTAATCACCGGTACCGCTAGGTAAAACTGGAAAAATCTGTTTATTTTGAATTATTTTAAAAAAAATAAAGTTGACTCCCAGTAGTATGACACTTAAACCGTGTGATACAGTACTTTGCACCATATTAGTCACAAATATTCTTTATGTTTAATATCTCTAAAACGTCATTACACACAATTTTATTTAATGTTTTATTTCGTTCATACAAATTTGCAGGAGAAATTTGCCATGATTGTTTTTGTTTGACGTTGGCAAAATACAAACTAATTGTCAAACAAAACAATTAGTTAGGAAAAAACCAAAGCGGACATCAAACTGTAGACTGTCTAAGTTCTGTCTGTAGGCTGTTTAAGTTCATTGATGCATTTTTCACATTAGTAAGGTAACAGAGTACCGAAAGTAACAATACTGCTTGAAACCTGTGATAATCAAAAACTTTCAGCAATCTAACATCCCCACGGTCCCGTAGATGTGATATTAGTCAACTGAGGTTTTAACTGAGGTTAACTAACAATTACAATTCATAAGTAAAACCTTCAAAAAAATTATAGCACAACTCTCAACCACTCTACATGGCAGCTGGGGTGGATAGATACTACTTACAAGATGGAATTAAGAGAAAGAGGTGTTTAAACCAATAGCAGTTTTCATTGATATTCAAAGGCAAGGGTAAAGTAGTAGGCTACAAGATCAATACGATTCCATAATAGTAATACCTGACGATAGTTCTGGATGCACACAGTTGTCCACGATGTTTGAATTCTCAGGCATCTGGCGCAGAACGTGGGTCAAGATGGACACCAAGTCCACAGCGATACGGGGCTGCGTCCTGCCAACATCATATGACATCAGTTTAACAGTCATCAGTTGAAATTTTATTACTACACTAATACTAATAACTTTCACCACCGAGAGGGTCCAAAATTACATCGCTTGACTCGCTAACAGCCCTTTGTAGCTTTTGTTGCATTTCAATAATTAACTTAAAGTGGAATTTAGATCCCTTTCAACTTTAGGCACAATTTCGGCGCGGTTGCAACTGTTTTTCTGCATTAATTATTTCCGCTGACATACAATTTCCGTTCAATATTTTCAACTCGAAAAGTGGTTTCATCACTAGCGACCAATTTTTAGTGGTCCGATCACACAAGAAATCCAATATTAAACTTTGAACTAGAAGACGGCGGGAGTATAGTAGACTCCAGGAACTCAGTGTACATTTGGCTACTTTAAACCACAGGGACTAGGGAAAATCTCAGTTAATCCTTGAACTAGTCAGAATCTGAATAAATGTCTGCTATCAAAAACATAGACTATGGATTACCATCAGGTGTGTCTTTGTAAATTAATTTTTAAAATTAGGATTTGAATGATCTGAAAGGTAATATTTTTGTAATATGCCTGTAACTGATAATGACATAATTGTCAAATGTGAACCCCGATATTGCTTTACAAACAATGTGAGAAAAATAAGTGACTTTTTGGTGACCACTAACTAAAATCAGTGACTTTCGGTGACTTCAGTGACCAGTAGACACCCTGTGATTGAATGATTGACAGTACCTGTGGAAGGTGAGCAGCATATGCAGCCGTGGAGTGAGGTGCAGCAATGCGACCACATCACAGAACTGGCTGAGAAACACCGAGTCGGAGTGAACCAGTTGGTTGACTAGGACTAGAACTCGCTCCAGAGCTACGAGATGGTCGCTGGGCATCTTGGCAGGCTCTACCATGCTGTCATGGCTGGCAGAGCAGCCGGCACGCTTGGTCAACAGCTTCACAGAGAACATCAGACTGGACACAACCTTCACTTCCATGTAGACCTGAACACATGTCACATCAAGTTCTGATTAAAATCAACATGTAGTGGGTTGACTATCAGTTGTGGTGAATATTGTTAGTTTTATGGTTATTTCTGCCCATACTGAACACTGAGGCGTGGTTGTTTCTCACATCGATATTTCATGGGATCTCTTCTGGCAAGTAACTTTTCTTCTTAGTAACCTATGGGGCAAATTTTGCAATCTGTCTTGCATGTTCTGTTTTTGCAGTCATTTATCACCTACACTAACTTAATATTTGTGACGTTATTCTGCAGTGGAGGAAAATTTTTTCGTTAAGAGTCGACCACAACAAAAATAAGTCACACTTTAATTTATTTCCGCGGATAACCAGTCTACTCCGAGTAGTCCGAGGTTCGGTTCGATTGTTGTCGGGTAGCGAGTATTTGTGGCTCAGAACGTCCCAATGGAACGCAGATTCGTAAAATCAAAGAAGAATCAATTCATCTTTGCCCTCGCTACGGATTTTGAATTTAGAATTTGGAAAAGCGACGAATTTAGTTTAATAATAGTTGGCCAATTTATATATGCCAATGCGCGACCCGGCTCCAAATTAAAATAGAGAAGAAAAATACCGTCGGCGGTTCTAAATAATTTTATTCACGCGAGTGACGCGATGTAAAGGAAATTAGCTGACTGATAACGCCGGTAGTGGTGATAACGGATCGACTTTTGCGAAGGTCAGGATCGCCTGACGTCACCGGTGTTGTACGAGTTCGTCAATTACCTTAGTCTATTTATTAATAAAAATAAAAAGAAACTACCGTGACGGCGTTATCAGAGCTGAAATTTAATACCGGGACGCGGCAAATTTCAATCGAGCGGTTGACACCAACGCGATTGAATTTTGTCGGTTTAATTTACTATTGAGAAAATTTTATAAATGAAATAAATTGATTTGATTCGGAGATTTAGATAATTAAGATCCCTTGTAGACTCAATTAATTAAATGCTTAGAACTAGATTAAATACAGAACTTAATAAATATTAACAGAATGAAAAATCGGTTACGTCGTGCAAAAGAAAATACCTAGGTGAAAATTATATACCAGATAATACGCTCTAGGCTTGGTAACTAATTAATTAATTACTTAAAAATTAATTCCGTCGACTTTTCCTCGTCGGGCGGCACGTGGTCGGCAGGCCTGTTGCTACTGGCTGAAACAAAGTTTTACCCAAGATCGAATAACGTAATACTAAATTTTCTTGGGTTTACTTTATTTAATTTATCGGGGTTGTACGTTAGAGTCACTCCCAGCCGATATTGGCACTCAATTTTATTAACCACCGGTGGACACCAGGCGGCAACGTACCTCGTGGAGTCGGGGCGTCGGGAGCGTTTGAAACAGCGATGCTCTTCTGGTCACGGCGCGGGTCGAACTAACTGCCCGGCCGGCGGTCTCCGCTCGGAGAGGGTAGACGACGACACCGCCCCTGGCGGCGTCTGGGGGAAGCACAGCGACGTCATACTGTGACGTAGCCCGACCCGCTTCCCTCGCCCTACGAATTGGTTTTGTCCTCCCCCCGAGACTTTTACCCCGTTACACCCCCCTCTTACTTACAAAAAAAGAAACGAAAAAGAAAAAAAGTCTTATACTTTCCGTAGCTTGGAAGAGAATAGGAAAAAAAATAAAAATCTTCTGAAGGGGCGCAAAAAAAAGAAAAAAAAAATAAAATTCTTCGACTAAATTGAAATAAATAAATTGAATATGTACAAAACAAAACATCATTTAAATCTTCGAAAAAAACATTAAACGATAACGAGGATCGTTGAATCGTAGATAACTGACAACAGAAAATAGCAACAAAAAAAATACTTAACTCTTTTTCAAATAAAACCTTTTCTCTAACGAAAATAAAATTCAGAAGAACAAAAACTTGATCGTTCAAATGACCTGGTCGAGGTCTCGAAGCTTCCGGGCCCGGATCCGGAAGAAGGACCCGTCCTCCCGATAAACCTTCCATCGGAGGTTCCGGCGCTGATTCTTACTCCATGACCCCGGGTCGCCACGTTCCTCCAGGCGTTGCCGGAGATCCTCCTGGACGTCGAAAGGTACCGGCGGCGGTTCGTTGGGGCCGACCACCCGGAAGTCAGGCAGCACCTCCGGAAGCTCGCCTTGGTCGTCCGACAGCCGACTTACGGCATTGGCCTCGGTCTCCGGCCCGGTTGAAACACCAGGGCCTTCCTCGACGCCGTGCTCGAAACGGACGAGATTAAATTCGTTAATCTGTTTAATGCCTAATACAAGGTCGCACGTTAGACCCGGCACGTGCAGACCGCTTATCTCGCCCCTTATCTTGAATTCCGACTTAGCCCTGGACACAGCGCCGTTCGCCATCCTTACCTCACTGTTGCTAATTGTCGCACTCGCACCTTGCTCCTCCAAAACCTTGGCGGCTCGATCGCCAACCAGGCTAACTGCGGCTCCCGTGTCAATCAATCAATCAATCAATCAAAATAACTTTATTCAATATGTACATATCATGCACAGAATGGTGTCATACATAATTAATTACAAATAAAATAATTTACATTATAAATCCTTACAAAACTCTTGTTGGTTAAATGCTTAGTCTAAACTTCTGACCAAAGAAAAAATTCTTCTATATTGTATATCGGTTTGTTCACTAGATACATTTTTACCTTTTTTTTAAACAACTTTTGATCATTAATTTCTTTAATATTTACTGGCAAGAAATTAAAAAATTGAATGCCCTTATATGAGGGTTTTTTTTGTGTAAATATTTAAATTGTGTTTATTGTATGCCAGTTGGTTACCTTTTCTTGTTTCATAGTTGTGAAAAGAATTTAAAGTTGGAATTTTTCCTAAATTTGATTTAATATGTAAAATTAATTGATAAATAAACAAACTGTTAACTGTCATGATTCCTGCCTCCTGAAATTTTTGTTTAACTGACTCTTTTGTTTTTAGTTTGAATATTATTCTAAGTGCCTTTTTTTGCTGTACAAGAATTCGATTTAGGTTGCTGCTTGATGTGCAACCATAAAGGCACAGTCCAAATGCAATGTGGGATTCGATTAAGGCATGATAAATTATCTTTAATGTGTCAAAACTGCTAAATTTGGACATTTGCCTCAGAGCATAGAGCCCTGAAGATATTTTTTTACATACTGAATCTACATGACAGTCCCAATTCAATTGGCTGTCAATGTTTAACCCTAAAAATTTTGTGGTGTTAACTTCATTTAGCAGGTAATCACCCATGAATATATTCATATTTTTTAAACACTTATTTTTTACTGAAGAAAACTCAATGTATTTCTGGATTTGGCAGTAGATTTATTTCATGAAGATGCTGGATGGTGCTGGAGAGATCAGTGAAAGCCGAGATTTCTAAATCAGTTTCTGAAACTCCTGAAACTGTTATATTTATATCGTCTGCAAATAGACATATGCCATTTGGTTGTTTTATTATTGAGGGCAGGCCAGTCATGTAAACTAAAAACAATAATGGCCCCAGTATCGATCCCTGGGGGACCCCGTATTTGACAATATTCGTTGATGAAGAAGTGCAAATTAATTGATTAAAACGGTTTATATGCTCAATTACAACGTATTGTTTTCTGCCAATGAGGTATGACCTAAACCACCGCAAGCTTCTCTCTGAGAGGCCAAAGGAAAACAATTTTTCAAGTAATAATTCATGAGGAACGCTGTCAAAGGCTTTTTTTAAGTCCATAAATATCCCAACAACCCGATTTTTTTTATCAAGGGAATCGATGACAGATTCACAAAAATCAACTCCTGCGTCAATCACAGACTTGCCCTCTCTAAAACCGTATTGTTGCTTGTCGAGGATATTGTTGTCTTCAAGAAATTTCGATAGTTGAATATGCATTACCTTTTCATAGATTTTGGAAAATGATGATAATAATGATATTGGGCGGTAGTTTGAGAATTCTTTTGAACATCCATTTTTGAAACAAGGCTTTATTTTTGATAATTTTAATTTTTCTGGAAAAATTCCGGTAATGAAAGATGAATTTATTATATGAGTCAACGGTAATAACAGATATTTCCTAGCGTGCTTTATTACTGGCATAGGTACTTCATCCCAGCCAGCAGAGAACTTGTTATCAAATGACATGATAATTTTTTCCAAGTCATTAAAATCAATTGTTTTGGGATTAAAAATTACCCTATTTCCTCTAGACGGTAACCGGACATTCCCCTGACTAGGAGTGTAATTGGATTCCGGCAGGATAAAGTCATCAACCATTCGTGTGTAAAAATTATTAAAAGACTGGCATACATATCTGATGTTGTCACAATTTAAACCCTCAATATAAGGCATGTTTTTACTGTTAAATTTTTTGTTTCTTACATTATTACCGACTTCTTTGTTAATAATGTTCCAGGTAGTTTTACTGACATTCTTTGACTTTACAAGTAAATCATTATAATATAAACATTTGGTATCAATAATTTCTTTTTTTAATTCTTTCTTTTTTTCCTTTAAGACAGATTTGATATATTGATTTTTAGTTTCTCTTACAGTCCTACTTAAACTTAAAACATTTTCCCTATTAATCAAAATATTTTCAGACACCCAATTTCTACCATTAATTACTCTACTTTTAACCTTAGGAAAACAGATGTCAAAATTGTACATAAAGATAGAAAAGAAAGTATCGAATTTCTCTGCAGTGGGAGCATTTAAAACATGAAACCAATTTTCATTTGATAACATAAGACAAAAATTATTTATATTTTCATCCGTATATTTTCTAGAATAAGTAGTAACATTCTTTTTATCAGATAGGTTCTCAATATTTTCATCATAAATTTGAAATAACTGTGCGTCATGATCTGACAGTTCTGTAATTAAACCAGAGATTTTTGTTTTGCCATTAGATATATTTGTGAACACATTGTCAATACCACTCTCCCTTGTCTTACAGACTCTTGTTGGAAAATCTACTAATGCTTTAATTTTGTGTGAATCTAAAATATTCATTAATCTACGAGTAGTTTTGGTTTCGTCAAGTACATCAACATTTATATCCCCAACAACCACGATGTTTTTAAATTTGTTATTTATGATTTCTAAAAATGAATCAAATTTATCTAAAAATATTGAATTATAACAGGCTTTTGGTGTTCTATAGATTCCAGCCAATAAAAAAGAATATTTTCCTGATTTAACCTTTACTGTACAGCATTCAAAAATTTTTTCAGATGTTAGCTCTATGATATCTGGTAACCGTAGCTCCTTAACATTTAATTTTGACTTTGATAATATCATCACCCCACCCCCCCTTATTGATTGACGGACATAACACGATTTTACCTCCATGTTTGGCAAGTTCACACAATTTATTTCCTCTTCCCTCATTTTATGTTCTGTCAGTACTAACAAATCAGTCTGGATTTCATCAAGCAACAAAGATAAAGCCTCCAGTCTCGACGGCAAATGTTGAATGTTATGATGCATAATAACAATTTGTTTAGATTTATTAATTAAATCATCACCATATTTTTTATTAGAACAATTTTGACTTGATGCATGCATGCTAAAAGATTTTTTCTTTATGTTGTGATGGTTGTTTGAGGGCAATGACAGTTTAAAGAATTGGAGAGAGGTTTACCAATATTGACAGTATCAATCCTACGATTACTAAGAATACTTTCTGAGACACTAATATTACTTAATTCTATAATGTTTTCTGTGTCCATAGTGATGACTGGTTCATGAGATGCACCATCTTGTTGAGACAACTGCATAGTTTGCCCACCCTTGTTGACTGGTGAAGTGTTGAGAGTGGTGGGTGCAGGTGGTTGTGGAAGTAAAGGAGGATATTCTTCTAAAGACTTCAGATTCAAATTATTTTGTGCTGAGTTTTGCTTCTTGCTGACGATTGATGTGTAATTTTTCTGCTGAATTGTTTCAATAGTTACAAGCTCCTTGATTTTTTGAAGGAATACTCTGTGTGAAAGCCCCTTTCTTAGTATTCGAAATGATTTTTTTTCATTATATATTACTACTGTTACTTTTGCTCCTGTATTTTTCTGGAATTTCACCAAGTTGGCTGCCAGCTGAGATATGTTAATGTTATCTCTAACACATCCCATTGGTGGGCATATTAAGTGCTTCAGACCTTTTTTTTGAAATTCTTCTGTGAGTTTGTTAAAGGCTGTATCATAATCTTTTGGTACAGGTTTTTGATGATACTTTTGCTTTGTGATAAGGCTATAAACTGTTGCTTCATCCTCATTTTCCTGTACTGCTAGATGTGGGTTAAGGCAATCTGAGACCAATGGTTTTCCAAAAGCTGTCTTGAAAACTACAGCCACACCGGCACTCATGTTTTTCCTATCCTCCAAATCCGCAGAAATACAGTGTGCGAACGCCGTAAGTTTATTTTTACCATATTCTCTAATCATATTCCACATGTTACCCTCTATAATCTGGATGCTATTGTCCTTGACATTTGCAGTGTCATTGCCATTGTCTTGCTTTCGGTTGATAAAATACTGTTCAGAATCTGCCGTGATTTGACTAGCCAGTGATGAGACTTTATTAATTATTCTACTTAGGACATGAGTGCCTTTCCGATTGAGGTGTAAGCCATCCCTAGCAAGGCATGACTCATTAATATGTTTGTTTAAATCAACGTAGATCGATGCATTCTGACGACACAACCATCTTAGATTATTATTTGTTTTTTGAAGGATTTTATAAGGCATGTCTTTTCTTAGTGCAATACTGTTCACAAATATATGGGATCTTGGAAATAGTTTCTTAGTTTGCTCCAATAGAACTTTTACTGAGCCCATTACATCATCTGGACTTTGTCCTCTTCCCAGATCATTTGTTCCGACATGTAGAAAAACAGACTTTGGTTGTTCTGTAGGTTTCATTTCATTGGAGAGCTTCAGTTTTAGCTGTGCTGCTGTTACTCCCCTGTAGGATTTCACCAGACAATTTTCTAATGACACGTACTTAACAATAGAGTCTCCAAGTACTAAGGTAAGATTTTTGTAATGTTTTTCTTCACTGTGACTAACATTCGGGTTTTTCCAACTGTACTTCGATTTTATTTTATTTTTATAATCATCTCTTCGATTCTTCCCAGCAAACTTCAAACCATTTTCCTTAAAATAGTCGTACTTGCGGCCATCCACCTTTTTCACTTTTTCACAAACCAAGTCATTTTCCTGAGTCCCTTCAACAGATTCAGAAAGAGGACTGAATCTATTTTTGAGAGGTATATCTTCGTATAATTGGGCACTTTTTTTTGCTTTACCCTCTTTTATTTGTGTCCATGCTTCTTTGTTTTGCCTCATCTCTTTACTATAATCAGTACTTTGAGGCATAACACAGTTTTGGTAGACCTTGTTTAGCGGTGATATTTCAGGCGACAGAGGACACTCTTGTCCTTTTGGTTTATCCTCTAAGGGGACATTTGACTGACTTGCTACCCATTGGGAACTCAACATTTTAGATACCCATACAGTCATTGAGTAATAATTTTGGTTAATATTGTACAAAATTGAAGCTAGCTGCGCCCTTTTAGTCCATACTGCCATATCATCCATGTTCTTAAACTCCTTACATACTTTCCCCTGATTAATAACGGATGCAATTATTTGTTCTGCTATCATTATTACAAATACACCACAGTCAGATGTATTATTTTGCTGTGGAGTACGGCAAGTTTCAAATTTAATTAGCTCTTCTGGAGACACTAAGCTGGACAGTTTGTTAGCTACTTGTTTTGCTGAGGAAAGGTTGCTATATCCCATTGAATCAAAGTAATAACATGTATTTTGCTCTTTTACATAGACAAGCAAACTCCAGTGTGATCCACTACCACCATTTAATATGTCTTGGATAGTGATAGTTGCCTCAGCATCATTTATGGGAATAAGAATGACTGATTTATCTGCAATATTCAATGGAGACAGCATACTTTCATCATCTTCTAGAAACTTTAAAGCTTGGCTAAAAATAGGACTCAGTAGTAGGATGGAGTGTTTATTATCTATGCTTGTACTTAGTAAATCAAAATACATTATAATTGTATCATCTGTAAGCCAATCCCCTTTTAATAGTGACATACTTAAAATTGAGTTAGGTTTTTTTTCAGTGTCCATAATATTTGTTTTGAACCCCTCTGTTAATGTAGGAGAGGTTAAATTTAAGCTATTTACTGTGTTTTCAACATCATTTTGATTTGATATGTGTTCTGTACTTTGTAAGTGTAGCTCAGAATTTTCGGGGGATTGTGGGTATACTATACTAGAACTACACCCAGACACATCTTTAGGTTTGGCTTTAGTTGTGCTAAAATCAAAATCTTCAATTTTCAATTTACTATTATTTTTCTTCAAGTAGGCAGAAAGTTCTTTTTTTGAGCGAAGAACCTTCCCCCCTGGAGATGTAATATATATATCTCTTCTACCAGCACTTAGACCATTTTTTCTAATGACCTCTGTTCGTTTCCAGCCAGGAGGAACAAGTTTACCTTCATTTGGTTCCATTTTAAATTTTCAATTTTAATTAATGTTATACATTAATATTGTGTCATAAAAAATATTAGAATTTAATTATTTGATTGTATCAATTTAACTTTAATGGGAATTTTAATACAGGGGATCAGTAATAGTCCATGCACAAACAATAAATTATTATTTCAAGTCTTCCTCATCAAATATTTAATTAAGTAGATAAATTCCAGCAAGATAACAAAAGCAATTTATTTCTCTGAATTCATAAGTGATAAGAAATATTCTCACACTGTCCCAGTCAAAGTTTATAGTGTAATTGTAGGTGGCCAACAAGGATAAGGTTTGTTGACATTGGCTGTAAGTAGTCGGCCACAGATAGGCAGTCGGCTACAGATAAGCAGTCAGCTACAGATAAGCAGTCGGCTACAGATAAGCAGTGGACTGAAACAGTTGATAGCAGTTCACCTATGCTATTGATGAGTCATTGAGTTTGTGAATGGCCAAACAGGAAATGACTACTCTGGTCAAAACTGGTTAATTAGTTACTTTATCAACTTTTTACACTTCTTGATTTATTACTGAAATATGGTAATACTTATTTAAACTGATTAAGTGATCCAAGCTGTATACTTTTGTGAGTGTTTTAAAAACAGTTTTTTAGTGTGAATATATTTATCAGTGATCAAAGTTTCCCACTAAAAACATGTGCTTTTCAGTGCATGAAATGGTGAGTACTTATTTATTAAAATATTACCGTCAATTTGTAAAATAAATTAATATTTATCTATTCCTTGAAAAAAATGCACTTTACCAAAACTTTCACTATGTCACTGAAACTGTATAATGTCTATTTTTAAGAGTTTTAGACTTAAAACTTCTAAACCACTATCACAACATTCTCTCACACTCATGTCATGTCATTGTCAATTAAAGCTCGGAATGGCTGCCCGTAAATGTTCACCTTAGCGTAAGGTCTCGCGTCGATCGCCGCACAGTCATTCCCCGTGTTCGACGTTACTCGCTGGTCCCGTTGGTCCCTCACTTTCTGTAGGTACTCGCTCCACTCCTCGGGAGATGTCCTCGCGTGTCGCGGCGCGGATTCAGCCGACCCCCCTCGCGCTGAACCCGGTACTCGTTTCCCGCCTCGCAATTGCACCGTGCTGTTGAGACGCCTTCAGTCTTACAATAGAAGCACTTAAGCGTTTTTGGCTTCGGGCAATTCCGGAAAAGATGTCCGGTCTGGTCGCAATTCCAGCAAATATAGTCGCTGCCCCCTCGGCCGTTGCTCTCCAGCGCCGCCCCTTTCGAGGTGGGCGCGGATTTAGCTTGGACCTTGGGAGGATTCGATAGTGGCGACTCCTGTCAGTAATTTTCCCGGTGGCTAGACGTTCCGACGTTACTCCCATCGCGCTCTGTTCAACTAGCGCGCTGTCTGTCCGTTCGGGTTTCTTCCGTCCGTGGTATGCGGTCTCGGGTGTGAGCGAGATCGAAGGGGGAGGGGGAGGGCGAAACACAGTTTTGGCCCTGACGTAGGATTCGTAGTCCTCAGCACGTTTAATGAGCTCTGTCAGAGTTAAGAAATCGTGCCTACGGACCATCAGCTTATACTCGGGGCGCATGTCTGCGTAGATAAGCTCCAGTTTATCATGGGCGGAAATCGACCCTCTCCTCCGAATCAAGGTGTTTATTGCCACAACGAAGTCTCTAAAGGATTCCTGCTCCCCTTGAGTGCGTTTACGAATTTCGTCGTCTAGGTTCCTGCGGTAGCCAAGGGGCAAGAACTGAATTTCGAAGTGGTCTCGGAAATCCTGGTAGCTCGACCACAAATCGCGACTGTTCCGGTACCAAAGTAGCGCGGATCCGGTTAGCAGCTCGGGGAGTGCCTTAAGAATCTCACGTTTGTCGAGAGAATAGGCCTCTAGCAGTTCCTCGAGTCTCTCTAGGAAAGACACAGGGTCCTTGCGTCCGTCGAATCGCAATCCCCACTTGCGTACCGTGTTGCAGATAGACGGCAAGTCGCGTGGGGTACGGCCACAGGTAGGGTAGCCTAAGCTCAACCGATTTATCCCCAGGTGTGGGTCACCGGCCGGGCCGGCAAGCGTCGCCGCAGGGGCCGGAATACTACCCCGGAAGTAGTCACTGAACGCAAGGTTCGTGGGGGCCGCATAACCGAGAGCGGTGTCTTCAACACGATTGTCGCGATCCTGGAGTTCCTTAGACTTCAAGGTTTGCACCACTGAAGCTAGGACTCTGCGTACTTGGGTGAAATCCGTGCCGGGCGCTAAACCAAGGATTTCCCTCACACTGTCGGTTTCGTTGTCGGTCCGCGGAACCGTCGTGCGAGTCTCTGATGGGGGTTCCGCAGTCGCGCCAGACGCGAAATCGAGCGACGAGCGCTCGCCTTCGTAAGGGGAAGTCTGGGGGGGGGTAATTGTAGAAAATGGCTGTCGCCAAAAGTCTACAAAAATTTTCCTTAACTCATGCGTCGTACCTTCGGTAGGCAGGCCATATTTAGCCATCTCCGTTTGGAGTAGGGATGGACGAGATTGGATTTTCAGTTCGAGACGAGACGAGACGAGAATTTTTAATTCTCAAATAATTTCGAGACGAGATTGAGACGAGATTTTCCCTCCCATACATTACGAGAAATGTGCGTTCGGGATTTTAATCTGATTTTGTAACATGGCTAATCCTGATTAATAATGTGAAGGAACAAATATTTCTTTGTAAACTGCTGATTATGCTAATAAACTGAATTTAAAAAAGTCACTTTCTTAACAAAAGGTCTAGGCCTATAAAGGAATGTACCCAATAAATAGGTTGAGAAGATATAGGCTCACCATAAACCCTACCGACCTACGTTTAATAAAACTTAAAAGAGAATCCTCTGTTACAGTTACTTACTTCACTTTTCACTTTCATGTTTCACACTTTTCACTATTAACCTACTTTAAAATGTTTCCAAATAAGAGATTTTCCTCACTCACAGATTTGTAATAGGCATAGGCCTACTAACTTTGAATCACAAGCCTAGAGGCCGGGAGGCTAACAAGAAATAACTTTTAATTGGAGGATTTTAATTTTTAACTCTCTTCTTCTTCTTTGTCTTTGTCCATAAGACAATCTTCAGCTCTCATTTTGTTTGCTATTCACTTTTATTTCTCCAACTATTCAAGTCCTGTATACTTAACTTTCACTGCTTTCGAATTCATGTAATTCCCTCGTCGTCTGCTAGTTGTAAGGTTTTTATTTATTTGCTCCTAACTGAATAAAGGCAAGCATTAGTGTAGCCATGAAGCCTGTATGGTTCTGGTAAGACCATTGATTTTCTATGTATTCAACACAACCTATTTATTGCTGTTCAACAATTATTGTTAATAGGCCTATTCAGTTTTTTCTTAGTATCCAAACCTTGAAATAAAATCAACCATCAGCCGATTTTAAGCATTTATGGCTTAAAATAGCTGAACTCTGCTAAGAGTGTGAAAGGAAATTAAATTCTGTATTACGTGGGATATTTGAGGTTAGCCATTATTCAACCTGATTGGCTATCGTTCGTGTCATTCATCTGATTGTCACTACTATTCTTACTGCTAATGTCAAAACAGCTCTTAAATTTGTCAAAAATTATTTGAATCAGTTTTAAATAATCGTCTTGAAGCAATTAAATGTTAAATAATGGTTGTTTATTGTTTATAAAGTTTTCCCGATGTTCTAAAGATTTATCAAATGGATTATTTTATAAATCAGAAGCTATGTTGACTCCGCCCACTGATCGTCGTCAGTACCACTAACAGTCCGTGCAGATGCAGCCGTAGAGCCGTCTCTAGTCCAGTCCAAATCTTGGAAGTCCAACCGTAGTTTAACCATTCATGATGGCAATTTAAGTTTGAAGTTGTGAGGAAAATAGGAAAATGAAACACTTCACATTGCTTCAAAATAATATATTTTGCAGTATTAAATTCGTAGATTATTTATACCCGTTTTTATCGTTATTCACGAATTATTTCTCGTCTCGAAAAATCTCGATTAAAATAAAATCTCGTCTCGGTTAACGAGATTGAAAATTTCTCGAAAATTTCTCGTAATTTCGAGACCCGTCCATCCCTAGTTTGGAGGCTTTCCTTGGGCAGACCGTAAATCCATCCCACCCGCGGGTCGTCTTCCGGGGTGCGTGGGGTCGTTACGTGGGCCGGTAGTGAGGGGAACGTAAGGCCGGCCGTGGTTGTGGACGGTGCGGCCGTCGTGGTGGTTGGTGCCGGCGCGTTGGTCGTTCCACCGGCAGCCGTGGTGCTACGTGTCGTCGTCGTCTGAATGGCTGTTGAAGGTGTCGTTACCTTCCCTCGTGAGTCGCCCGACGACTTTGACTGCCCGTGTTTCGATTTGTCGGGAGTTGCCACATATAATGACGTTAATAGTCTGAGCCAGACCTTTAAAAATAATCGCCACGGCCCCATCGTGAGAGTAACTCGTTATGACGTAAAGATAATAAGGTTCGTTGATAACGATAGTGCGATAACACGTTTTATCAACAGTGCTATCATACGTTACGGACGTCCTGAGCCAAAGTTCCGATTTACCGTCCCTGATTTTCGGGCGCCATAAAATGTGACGTTATCCTGCAGTGGAGGAAAATTTTTTCGTTAAGAGTCGACCACAACAAAAATAAGTCACACTTTAATTTATTTCCGCGGATAACCAGTCTACTCCGAGTAGTCCAAGGTTCGGTTCGATTGTTGTCGGGTAGCGAGTATTTGTGGCTCAGAACGTCCCAATGGAACGCAGATTCGTAAAATCAAAGAAGAATCAATTCATCTTTGCCCTCGCTACGGATTTTGAATTTAGAATTTGGAAAAGCGACGAATTTAGTTTAATAATAGTTGGCCAATTTATATATGCCAATGCGCGACCCGGCTCCAAATTAAAATAGGGAAGAAAAATACCGTCGGCGGTTCTAAATAATTTTATTCACGCGAGTGACGCGATGTAAAGGAAATTAGCTGACTGATAACGCCGGTAGTGGTGATAACGGATCGACTTTTGCGAAGGTCAGGATCGCCTGACGTCACCGGTGTTGTACGAGTTCGTCAATTACCGTAGTCTATTTATTAATAAAAATAAAAAGAAACTACCGTGACGGCGTTATCAGAGCTGAAATTTAATACCGGGACACGGCAAATTTCAATCGAGCGGTTGACACCAACGCGATTGAATTTTGTCGGTTTAATTTACTATTGAGAAAATTTTATAAACGAAATAAATTGATTTGATTCGGAGATTTAGATAATTAAGATCCCTTGTAGACTCAATTAATTAAATGCTTAGAACTAGATTAAATACAGAACTTAATAAATATTAACAGAATGAAAAATCGGTTACGTCGTGCAAAATAAAATACCTAGGTGAAAATTATATACCAGATAATACGCTCTAGGCTTGGTAACTAATTAATTAATTACTTAAAAATTAATTCCGTCGACTTTTCCTCGTCGGGCGGCACGTGGTCGGCAGGCCTGTTGCTACTGGCTGAAACAAAGTTTTACCCAAGATCGAATAACGTAATACTAAATTTTCTTGGGTTTACTTTATTTAATTTATCGGGGTTGTACGTTAGAGTCACTCCCAGCCGATATTGGCACTCAATTTTATTAACCACCGGTGGACACCAGGCGGCAACGTACCTCGTGGAGTCGGGGCAACGGGAGCGTTTGAAACAGCGATGCTCTTCTGGTCACGGCGCGGGTCGAACTATCTGCCCGGCCGGCGGTCTCCGCTCGGAGAGGGTAGACGACGACACCGCCCCTGGCGGCGTCTGGGGGAAGCACAGCGACGTCATACTGTGACGTAGCCCGACCCGCTTCCCTCGCGCTACGAATTGGTTTTGTCCCCCCCCCCCCCCTCCCGAGACTTTTACCCCGTTATTATAATTTTCAAGTGCCACCGTGGAGAAAGGTTATAGAGAGAAAAGTTACTTGGCACAAGGCCTCCCTATTTCCCACTGTTAACATAATTATAAACTTTTTGTGTTCTTTTTTAACATATTGCTACCTGTTCAAGATCTTTTTGATCATTTCATTGTTTATTATCAATTCTTGCTCTGTTATATCTAAAGATCACACAACAGACTAGTAACTTATGATATTGTACTGCCTTTGAATTAACGTTGTTTCTTCCATACAAGACTAAAATATGGTCTGGTGTTTGAGTTATCAGTTTGTCCAAGTTCCTCTAACATGACCTAATGACTACTTTTGTAGCCGGATCCAAAGGTTTAACATGCCTTCCAAAACACGGTGGCAGTCTACTCAATACTGATCAAATATGTTATGGTAACCATGGGAATTGAACCTGGGAGGTAAGGCAGTATGCTACCACTCAGCTGTGACTGCCACCAACTTATACTTTTTTGTCATAGAGTTCTCTTCTCAGTAGATTCTGATTTTTCTCATCCCCTCCAGCCCAGATTTGACTCGATACTTAAATAAAAGTATTCTAACATTTCTATGACCCCTCGGTATACTCCAACAACAATAATTGTTGAATAAGCGTTATATGTACCCTTGAAATAGTAGTCGAGAAAACAAAACAAAATCTCATAACAACTTACCCTGGTGATGGTCGCCAGCTCTGACTTTGTAACGCCCGGCGCCACGTACGGCAGCGCCAGCAGACACGCGATGTACTCGGTGATCTTGCACACGGCGCCATGATTGGTCAGTGCGTTGGTCACCATGGTGACGAAGCTGTTCTCCGACACACTCTCGATGTCACCACACATCACCTCCTTCATGCTCTGCTGGAGGAACACCAGCCACTCCTCCGCCTCGAGAGGGGTGGCCATGCGGTCACTGTCATCCTCGCTGGTCTGCGGGGAGATGTAATCAATAATTTAATTGAGAAAATCGATAGGTTAGTTTAACAATAAAACAATGGCTTGAATAATCATTAAATGAGAAAAATAATTTGGTGAATATACATTTTTAAGTGGACCTTTGCTATAACTTAAACGGGTGAGTCGGTGGCGTAGTGGTTAGCGCGCCGGACTTCAGGACCATGGCAGCGATGTCGTGGGTTCGAATCCGCGTTCTGCCAGTGACTTTTATCAGTACCTTTCACCTTGTACTGTAGCGGCTCACCCCCTTACTTTGTCTAATACGTTCCACACACAGATCAATAGTCTATGTGGACGGGGCAAAGTAAAGCAAAAAAAGGTCCGCCAACCTCTTTAAAAAAAAAAAAAAAAAAAAAAAAAACTGTTTCAAATGTTTCTAAAAATGCATTGGAATGAATTCATACGAAATAATACATTAGTTTTATCAGATGACGCTAGAAGCTAGGTCTACTGAAATTAAACATCTTTATCCTATTTAACACAAAGCATAGTTTTGATTGGTTTTTCTAGACGTCAATGTCCAGCCATGAACAGTCTTTTTGGTGTTGTATTCAGTTGTTGGTTATTATTTCCATTGTGTCAGCAGCAAATTTTTTAGAGAAACATTATCTTCTACATTTTATAAAAACGTAGAGCTGTTTTTAAATGTAGCACAGCAATATGAGTCCTAAGTGGGGACTAATTTCCATGTACTAATGTAATATATTCTTGTAGTATATTGATTGGAAATAAAATCATGTGAATAAAATGGCGCAACCCACACAAAAGTTCATATGGGACTGAAGTCTAGTCATGTTTTTTTTAGCGATTCATGTTTTGAAAAGTTTTGTTTAGAAACTTGTGCAATCAAAAGTTTGTTACAATGGTTTTTAATTTTCATTAATTAAAAATTTTACTTAAATCCATTTACAATATTATTTGTTACTATTTTATCAATTTATTTGTCAATTCATATAATATATTCAAATTGAAGAAAAATGCCTTTCTTTTTTTGATTTGCCAATTATGTTGTCGACTTTTTCCAATGCACATTTTGAATAGTAACCAATCAAAAAGGGATAATTTTGAAGGGGAATCTACCACAACATTTCTGATTGTGCATTTTGCAATCGCGCATCACTAGAACTCACCCGGTCCCCGTCCTGGGTCACCTCCGACGCCGTTCCAGTCTCCGCCTCAGTGTCTGGTGGTTCGGCAGTCTTCAGCTTGCTCAGTTTCTGTTCCAGCGTCTCCAAGTCTATAGCCGTCAGTTTCCTGTTCCTCACCTCCGCCCCCTCCCCGCCCTCCCCTTCCCTCACAAGTTTTTTATCCATGTCCAGTTTCTGCTGTATCTTCTGCGGCACGTTTCTATAATGACAATGAAATGTTTCATAGCAAAATTTAACACATTAGTTGCTGAAAATAACCTAATATAAGTTCCTCCAAACTGATCCTCCCTAATTTTCCCCTTATAAAAATTAAATCAAGTTATAAAAGATTTTACACATGCACCAAGCAAGCACTTGGTGCTAGTATCACAGGTTCACAATCATGTAAACTAACAGCAAACGAGTTAACAAAATTAATTGTGTACATGAAACACAAAACTACTGTTTATTTTAGTTATTGATTTGACAACTTATAAAAAGATTTAAAAAATAATTTCCCAAAATATTTAGGAATAGTAAAATTTTTTTAAAGCTGGCAATTTAAACAAAATTTTAATCTTCCATAAGAATTAACTGCATTGTTCTAAAACTTTAAAAGGCTATAGGACTAAGCCCTAAAGAAGGTCATGCATTTTAAGGGAATTCTACAAATCTACATATCATTTACTTTAATTTCACATATCAATCATGAAAAAGGGTTCCGTCGTTACTTAGAACTCACCATTTCAAACATTTCTTAAAATGTAACATAAAAGTAGTGATGGTTGGGTCCCAAAATTGCGGGAAAATTTTCGGGAGTAAAATTGTCCCGATCATCAAGTGCGATTTTTTTTTTACTCATGAATTTATCGGGACGGGAACTGCCGATAAGTTATTCAAGAGGTATGTTTTTTTGCTCCTAGTACTAATTGCTACTTTCTGAACCAATCGACGTAGAAAACTAAGAGATGGCTCATTGGATTTGTCTAATTCTCACAAATTGAATAAAACATCAACCAAAGTTGTGTGACTTTCCATTCAAAAACAAAGTAGAAAAGTATTGTTGTTATTAAATCATTCATTAATACAATTAGGTACTGTTTTATAATGTTAAAAGCATCTTGTTATAATTTTAATATAATTTTTTAATTAAAAACTTTAAACTCCAATAGTATATATTTTTATGTAACATTACAAAATCAAAAATCAAAATCAAAATCAAATCGTTTATTTGCCATATCACAATACATAGCATTGGCAATTGTCAAATTTAGCCTGAAAAAGGCTGCGGTCAAATGAATGAGGCTATAAAAGAGAAATTACACAGTACAATGGTTTAGGCCCAAATTACCTATTAGGTCTAACAGTCATTAACTATAAAGCTACATCTTAATAAATATAACAATAGTAACAACAACAAAATTCAATGTTATTTAACAGACGAATAAAGTTCTGAGGAGTTAAACAGTTAACAAACATTGTATGGCCTATTTATATAAATACAATTGCATAAAGGAATTGACAGGACAAATACAAGTGAAACTATCCACATAAAGTTATTGACTGTTCCGACATAAATTCATTGATCGAGTAAAAAGGATTCTGAATCAGCCAATTATAAAACTTGGTTAAAAACAGTTTATGGTTATCTGAAAAGTTGCTGTGGATTGGATTTAATTTGTTGAAAACTTTAATGGACATAACCATATGGCTCTTGAGTGTTTTACTTAGCCTAGAATAAGTTCTATTTATATTACTATTGTTTCTAGTGTTATATGAATGTATGTCTTTACAGAGAGTTGCAGTAGGTGATTTTTTAAAGGCGTAAATGTACAAATACATTTATTAGATTTTGAGGTTCATAACTTTAAATTAACATTGCTTTTTATTGATTTTTTCATCATACCTTTCTAATATAGCAAAAAATAATAAAAATGAATACATGAATATTCAGGTATAATAGTTTGTACGGTATTTTCAATGTAACACTGTATGTCGTTGTGGTGGCGAAATAACACAAGTTATTTTAACACTATGCAATTTATTGATCTGGTTGGCTGAACAACAATACAAATTAAACAACACTACTATGACAGCGAATTGAATAATTTATAAAATATCTTGTATCTTACAAAACCGTTCACTACCAAAATAATATCGATACACCACCGGGACAGGGGATACTCAAACCGGGCTGCCGGCCATTGTCGAGGCGGCGGCGGCGTAGCAGTGCGGTTATCACTTTAACGACACATATCCGACTGGGGTGAGGTGACGATTGTTTGTCAGCATGCTGAAGCAGCTTCGACCAATCAGAGCACTGCTGCTTCACGCTGGTGTCTTGATTAGTGGAGCGCCCTTTGGATTACTTTGGACATCACGGAAACTACAACTCAACATTGTCTGCACCGCTTCGTGATGACAGATATCGCGTCAGCACATTCCATAACCTATACAACACTGCCTTAGCCGGGGTTGTTGGAATTATCCTAGAGGCTACTGTCTTGCCAAGATGGGCTAGACTACAAATAACGCACCATACCCGAAAACATGATATTTAGTGACACTTAAACTGTTATTGTTAGGGTAGTGCAAACTGACAGTATTATTTGTCGGTTTAGGGATTTTTGGGTCGTAACATCAAAGTTAAATTTTTATGATTATCTCTAGGTAAGAAACTGTCTCAGTAAAATATGCAAAACATTTCTTGGGGTTATAAATGACATTGGTTTGTTGAACAACTTAATTTCTGTTATTCTAATTTAAACTTTTTGTTTTTTGTCCTTTTTTATTTGAGCAGGCCTTAGGCCTATTAATGTTATACAGTTTAGTTTTCTCTATAACTTTTCCAATAGCAACTTTTTTTCTCTACAATTTTTAAACGTACAAAATTATTATTTTTATTACTCGTACCAAACAGTTAATATTTTATTCAACAAAAGTTGTATAAAATTAGACATGGACAAAATTGTTTCTTAATATGGATATTGTTTAGTGATTTTATTTAAATTTCTTTAGTGACAAGAAAATTTTTACTTTTTCCTGATTTCATGTATATTGCAAATATAAAATTATATATATTAAACCTTTTCAACAATAAACGGTATCAGTTAACTGACACATACTTTCTCCCAAGAATATAAAAAAGGTGTTAAAAGCTTCAAACATTAATGTCTTGATGACTCAGTCGGATAGCTACCAGCTGAGCAGCGCGAGTTTGACCATATGCGCATCGGTGACTTTTAACAACGTACTGCGTTTACCGCTAAACGAAAAATTGAATTTCCTCCGCAACCACCTGACGTAGAGCAATAATTTAAAATACTGGATTATTTAGTTTTTTGAGCTTGATTTAATGGTGATAAGTAAAATTTATTTCAAGATAACAGCTATTTTGGAAATCCAAAAAATGGTTTTTTTAAACACTTTTTATTTTATAATTTTTGAACGCGCATTTTCTCGGAGATGCGGGTGGTGTCATTTTAATCAGCATTTTAATCCTAATAAACCATAAAACTTTAATCAAAATCGTTAGAGTCGTTTTTGAGAAATTTTGATTTTTCACGTTTTTTGAGGGTTTTTGGGGGTAAACTACCCTTAAAAATCAAAAATTAAAAAAAAATGAAAAAAAACGCCTGGAATTATTGTGGGTTTGGACCTACATACCAAATTTCACCAAAATCGGACCATTGGGATATTCTCTAGCTCTGTTTACATCCAGACACACAGACACACACACACACACACACACACACACACACACACACACACACACAGACATCACTCCGAAAACCACTTTTTTTGGACTCAGGGGGCACCACAATGGATAAATCCACCAACAACTCAAATTCAAAATTTTGACGAAAACAATACTTTCTCCATATACTATGGTATAGGGGGAGAAAGTAAAAGGACATTCATTGTGACTTATACGAGTGCAACAATTTCGTAACAGAAACAGTTGGTATTTAACACCAATTTGTCTTTACAAAACACTCGGATAAAAGTCTAAACGAATATTCCCCGATAGCTTTGAGACAAGCAATCCCGTCCCGAACCTTCTCTGAATATGAGTGGGAGAAAAAAAATCACGTGCCGTCCCATCCATCCCTACATCAAAGTTATATTTACATATATTAGAGCCTACATTAAAGAAAGCATAATTTGACTTACTGGTTGACCGTTTCACTTTTGTTTGCCAAATCTTGCTTTTGCGTTTCCTTGGCCAAAGCTTGGGAAGCACTAAGTTCTTTGGTTAACGGTAATGATACACCTGCAAACATGATTTAGGTATAACATGTGCAAAAATTACGTCTTGAAGGAATTCTGTAAAACTTGAATATTTAATATCTAGCTTTTTGTATTAAAAAGTATTTAGAAATAAAAGCAACAAGCCAGAAAAGGCCAAAGATTAAACAACAATAGTGAACTACTACAGTTAAGACTCACAACCACTCCTGGTCTAGACACAAAGACACATGACATGATCAGACTTGTCTTGGTCTCGGTCCTAAAGGCACAAATGCGAACCAGCAAAAGCCCACTTTTGTAATTACCACAGTAGACTCCCTTTTAACCGGCTACCCGGGACCAGGCATAGGCCGGATAACGATTTGGCTGGTTAAACCGATGTACCTTTAAAAACCAACCTAAAATTTATATAGCCTAAATGCAATTATGAGTTGAAAAAACAACTAACTCTTTTTATAATCTATACAATTTATAGCCAACATCCGACACCCATGAAATCCAAGACTAAACTAAATTAATAATGATTTGTTTCCTTATTTTGTCTACTGGATAACAGGTACAAACGCTTTCATTTTCTGTGGCATACACTTTCGTCCAGGACAGTTAATTTTAATTGGTTTGAGAAGGTCAATACAATATGATATAGGCTAACGTTGAATTGAGTGAAACAGTAGATAAGAAAACAACGTTTCCGGTGAAACACAGCCGATTCAAGCGATGTTCAGTCAAAAAATGGCCGGTTAAAGCAGAGACCGGTTAAAAGGAGGCCGATTAAGAGGGAGTCTACTCTAAGTAGCCTACAGTAGACTCCCTCTTAACTGGCCACCTCGGGACTAGACAGTAGCCGGATAACGAATTGGACATTCAAACCACTGAACCTTTAAGAATGATAAATTATAGTTCGCCATGACTGGAATAAGATAAAAAATAACATCAAATATATTACCGGATGAAATTAAAGTTAACTACTCAAATTCTAAACTTTTTCCCAGTTTATCAAAAGCAAATGACATATAAAAACAGACTGAAAAGCCTAAATTGAAAACATTGGTATTGTGATCTACTGGAATGAAGATAAACAAACGTATTTATTTCCGGTGGAGTTCACTTCCGTACAAGGGAAGTCGCTTAAATTGTTCTCTGAAACTAACTGCGGTATAAATGTTATTGATTTGAAAGATATACATAAAACAACATTTCTAGCAAAACAGTACCAGTTAAAGCGATGTTACGGTATATTAAAAAATGGACTGTTAAAAAGAAGTTAATTTTTTGTGACTAAAGATGACCGGTTAGAGCGTAGGCCAGTTAAAAGGTGGTCAGTTAAGGAGTCTACTGTACTATTTATTTATACAATTATATACGAAATATACTACCACATTTCATCATACTGCTCCAAAAACAGCTCTTTTTTATACTGTACAAATGTCTTGGAGCTAAATGAGTTATTTTTTGTCTAGGGAGGAAAATATCCAGTTTATCAGCTGTTCATTATAACAAAAAACTAAAACTGCTGCAGGATCAGACAGTCAGCTGATTGTTTTTAATAGCAATCGTTGCAGCTATTACAGTTATCATTCAAGCTGAATTAAATCAAGATAATTTTTACTAAGATTACAAACACATTATCCTAATCATATTCTACGTTGTGTTATTCCAAGGATGAATATGAATAAAATTTTGACCACGTGCAGGCCCAATCTGAGAGAGTCATGGTTGTTCTTCTTCATTGTGGTTCCTAAACGTTATGAGATATCTTTATCAGACACCCAGTTATTAGTTTCTAGAAAACTGTCCAGTTGATATTTGTTCTTCATCTTAAATGTTATCTTGAGAACAGTCAGTAATTCCGTTCTTGTTACTAATCGTTACCACTAGAACTGTTAGTTATTTCGTTATAATAGAACTGTCTACATTAAAACGTTCCTGTTCCCTAAGTTGTCTGTGATTTGAAAACGTTTTAGTGAGTCACTGTTACTTTGCAAATCTGTTCTAACAGTTATCCTTCATTAACTTAATACTAAATTAAAATTAATTATCGTATGGCTTTTAGTGGAGGGAGATCAGCAATTAACTGATAGTTCTTCTCGCCTGAAATGCCTGCACTTTTTTGTTTCCTATGCAGGTGGACTAACGGCTTAACGAGACTTCCGAACCACGGGAGCGGCCTAACAATCTTTTTGTCCCCAAACTGGGAAGCGAACCCGGGCCCGCTGAGTGATAACCCAAAGCTCTACCACTGAGCTACGGCTGCTGCCTAAACTCAGCTGCCTAACTTAATATTATGTAACAGTTAATGAAATAACGCTCATCACTACTCACCAGAGGCGGAAGATTCGCTGACCTTCCCCTGCAGGAAAGGATGCTTGAGGAGCCGCGGCCAGCTCAGTCGCTGCGCCGGGTCCTTGTGTAGCAGGCCCTGCAGCAGGTCACGGCACTGCGCGCTGAGGTACACCGGCCACGGCACCGGCTCATACCGGATCATCCGCACCAGCTGCAGGATAGAGCTCGTCGTGAACGGAGGGACTCCGACCACCATCTCGTAGATGATACACCCTAGCGACCTGCGGGCACAAGTTTCAACGTACTTCACTCCTTTAATGTTCACAACATTGGAGAAATGCTACAGTGCATTGATAAAAAGGAGCTAAAATTAAAAATAAAGAGATTAACCTACAATATTTAACCCAAAATACACTTTTTTTAGTACCTAGAAATGATTTAGAAGTGTGCTGTAGATTAAACTTATTGATTTTTTTCATAAAATTTTAGATTGGTTCGCTATTATATAAATTTAAAGGAAAGTAATAAACTGTCTTTCAAACAGAGCAAGGTGGTAGATTCGTGACTTGACCAAGTGGCGCACTTGGTTTTCTTAAAAAAAAAAAATTATCAGGTTCAGGCAGGGCTAGACTGGCTGTATTGTGGGTATTTGGCAAAATTTGTGCGTGGCACACAAAACTCTATATAACCTTTTACCTTTTACCTCCGGTGTCGTCCCGTTGACCCAATGTTAGGTATGGGACCAGTCAAAATCCTCTTCAGCAACAGCCAAGGGATAGGAATAGGTTTACTTAAGACTAGGTTAGGTTAGGCTAGGTATTCTCCAAGTAACTTTCAATGGAGTAAAAACATTTTGATGTGAGATATTGTTTGAGTTTGGATTTAAATTTTGAAAGGTCTGAGATGTCTTTAATGTCGGCTGGAAGTTTTTGAAAAAGTTTTGGTCCTATAAAGTTTGGTTTGCTCTCAAACAGTGACAGGTTGTGAAAAATGGCAGTTCTATTGTGTCTATGTCTTGTATTATAGTTGTGAGGAGGATTGTAAGAGAGTTGGTTAGATTTCTTAACTTACATGATTACCTCGAAGATATACAAGCTAGGTACAGCTAAGATGTTGAGTTGTTTGAAGGCTTTGGCACAGTGATCTCTAGCTTTTAATCTAGACATGTATCTTACAGCTCTTTTTTGCAGTTTAAAAACTATATCCAAATTCTGTTTTGATGATTTACCCCACAGAATGATGGAGTAGCTGATGTGCGATTCAATTAAACTAAATTATACTAGTTTTGACAAAGATGGACTGGCAAGATTGACAATGTTTCTTAGAACAAACAGGCCTGCTGATAGCTTCTTACATGTTCATTCTTCACATGTTCATTCCAATTAAGACCATCGTCCAAAATCACCCCGAGGAATTTTGAAGAACTCAACCCTGTCAGCTGGGTATCTCCAATAGGTGAGGATGAAAAGTTGAAAGGTTTCTTCTCTGATTAGTTTGCATGAAGAGGTAATTGGTTTTGTCCGGGTTGAGAGAGAGTTTGTTGTCAGAGAAATACTGAGCAGCTGTGTTGATTTTAATGAGAGAGTCTATTTCCAGATCCTGGGGATCCAGGTTCCTGGTGAGAAGAGGTTTATCATCCGCGTACACAATCAGATCATCAGAAGGGATGAAGTTTTGGATGTCATTGATGTACATGGGGAAGAGGAGGGGGCCCAGGACACATAACATGTGAAGGGGGCCCATAACACTCAATCTCGGGAAAGCTAAAGAACCATGCATAGAAACGTACTTTTTACAACAAAAATATACACACATATATATATATATATATATATAAGTGTTAATACATATTAAACAAATCACAATTTAAAATTTTTAATCAGTTTAACTGGTTTTAATGAAAATTTCAAAATAAGTTTCTCATTTGATTCTTAATAGAAATCAGCAAAACTTTATATTTCACCCATTTAACAACACAACATGATAACATTTTTAATTTACCTCATACATTTAAATGGATAGAGTTATACAATTTCTTTAAAATGCCTCCTGTAAGCAAACCTTTCAGCTCAAGGCCCATGTATTAATAAGATAAAGACTTGAGCACCAACAATTTTTTTATTCTATTGAAATTTGACTAGTGTACGCGTCTGTCGTAACTGGTTTACTGATTTTCACCAACCAAATAGAAGGTTACCAACTTACCACAAGTCAGCATTGTGGTCGTAGGGGCTTTCTTCTATCAGCTCGGGAGCCATGTAGAGAGGAGTTCCCTTGATCGATGTCAGCACATGAGTTCCACGACTCATGCTTCTGGCGAAGCCAAAGTCACAAAGTTTTGCCACCCCTTCTTCCGTTATTAGAACATTTTGTGGTTTGAGGTCTCTGAAAATGAATTTTACCTTATGAGAGGTTATCGAAATATTTCAAATCCCATTACAATTTAGTGCTTTATTCACCATATTTTGTACTCATAAAATAATAAAAATGTTTAAACCTTAAACTCTTATTCCAAGAAAAAAAACAACTTTATGTTTTTAAAGCGATAAATAGTACGAGTAATTTATTGTGAAAAATATCCAAAACTGAGGATAATATGAATTTAACAGGAAAAAATACTGATTTATCAAACTAAGACGTAGGCCTATCACAAAATAGTTTAAGACCAGTGATACTACGCTAAAAAAAATATTTGCTGAAAATACTGTACTGTGTCTCAATATCCTTACCTGTGTAATACTCGATTAGAATGAAGATAATACAAGGCTGAAACTAAATCACAAACGATAGGTAGAGCGGCCTCTTCAGACAGATAGGTCTGTTTAGATAGTATGTAGTGAAGGTCTCGTTTACAAAATTCAGTCACGACAACGATCTAAAACATATAAATTTTGGTTAGAATCAACGGTGAAAAGGAAATAGATTGTTAACATGTGCTCGTAAAACATTCCATAGGATACTGGTAATGCCCATACCATAGCTCCTTGTATCAGACTAGGCCTAGTTAAATATTATACTTTCCATATCCAAGACTACTAAGTAAAGGTCTATGCTCATTAAAATTTTTTTGTGAAGAAAAATGGAGTTCAATGAAAATAGTGTATCAACGATTACTTACCTCTGTCTCCGTTTCAAAGGATGTGATCATCTGAATTACGTTTCTGTGGTGGAGATTTTTTTGTATTTCACATTCACTACGGAGACTGGTGAGTTCTTTCTGAGATCGTCCACACTAAAACATGAATAATATTTTTATTATAAGCAATAAGCAATATTTATTGTCGTTAAGCATTAAAAGCATGCACTGGACATCGTCATAATCCACATTAGCCTAAGGTGTGAAGTTAATTTTTTTAGACTGAAAGGAAGTAGAAGAAAATTTTATCTAAATGCATTGATTAAATGGAGTACCTTAGCATACATTTTAAAGTTTATTGATATAGCTCTTAGTTTTGTCTAAGTGTATGTTTAAACTGCATTAATTGGCAAGAGAAGAAACTCAAATTCATTCCTGGCGATAAAGATTGTGATTCCAATATTTTTTATACTTAAAAAACAACTTTTTTACATTGTAGCTATGATGTACAATTATTATTATTATTATTATTATTTTATTTTATTTTATTTATTTATTTATTTATTTTTACAACTAACTAAAGGGCTATTAAGGTCAGAAGTAGGCCTGCTGATATCAGTGTATTTTGGTACAATTCTAACAAGAGACCTATTTCATCTACAGAGCTGCAATTTTGGATTAATTCATCTTTAAAACTTAACATAAATCTAATTAAAAACAAAATTAAAATAAAATATATTCGCTGAAAAGTTTTAAGTCACGGTCAAATCTTTTTATTATTATTGAGTAACAACAAAATTGCAATAGGCAAAGTTAATTCAGTCTACAGTCATCTTAACTGGTCACTCTATCAAAATAACAATGAATAATAATCTAATAAAACTAGGCCTAAAGTTATACAGGTCATAAGGCTACAATATGTAATATTTAAGTGGTAGCAATTAATCAAAAAATAAGCATAAAAAATCATTTTAAAAACTAAAAAACACAAGTAGGCCTAATTTAAGTACCATGGTAAAGTACCAGTATGAAAAAATAACAATGGTTAAAATTTTATGACAGCACTTTTTAACTTCATAAATTCATCAAGGGTACAATTTTTTGCCACTTCTGGGGAAGTATGTTAGTGTTGCTATGCACGTGTTCGTTTTAGTCTCCGGCATTTTTTATTTTTCTTATAAGGGCATAGTGTAATAATGTTTTTAGCGATGGATCGACATCTTCCTGGATCTATTCATGGTGGTTTTCGTCCAATACACCTAGACAAGAGACAATGTACTCTAATGCCAATAAAGAGCCAGATAACCAAGGTGTGGCTTTGAATGACGTCGCCTACGATACAGACGAATCAGAGGTCGACCATCCCGACTAAAACACCAACCCTCAATATCTATAGGTGTTTTATTTGCTTTTTTCCTTGTTTTGTAGCTAAGGTTTAGTGAAATATAGCTAAATACGTCGCTTGCCAATGTCATAAGTGTGATTTGAAGGACAAAGGAATTCGAGTGAATGCAGAAGACTGTCCCCGGGTGTGCATGGTAGGGATCCCTACCACCGTTTACAAATGGCCGCTGAGACGTTATTTTGGCTTTCAATGACATTTTAGCTTGATATTTTTTTATTCCATACATAAAGGTATGTGAAAATAAAAAATAAATAAATAGCATTTTTAACACTTTAGTCCTATTTTACTTTTTTAGCAGCCAACGTGTTAAAACTTTCCTGGGCATAGGTTGGTTCTCTTCATATAAATGGAGATTAACTTAATTCCTGTCATATAAATTTTAGGCTAGCTTTAAATCAGACTTCAATAAAAATCAAAAACAAAAAACACATTAGCATATTCATAAGGTTATGATGTATAGGCCTACCGTAGATTCAATTAGAACAAATTTAGTCAAGCTAAAATTTGTGTATGACAGTAATTTTCAATCCGATACGATATCAATCAGATCAATTGATATTTGCACTGGATATCCCTGTTACGAAACTGCACCCAATAGTTGGTATAATCAACTAGGGCTTGTTCAGCTTTAAAAAACCTAACTTAGGCCTAGTGCAATAATAAAGATATGTCTTACTTTTCTTATTATCTTCAGAGCTACTATCTCTTTGGTGTCTCTCTTTTTAACTTTAAATACCCTACCAAAGGAACCTTCTCCCACCATAGATAAAATTTTATAATTATCCATCATGAGGCCAAAAAGAACAGCCTCTAATCTAGGTTAGGTGCCTTAACCTCAAACTGTATTTAAATCACTGGTTTCACATTTAAAATTTCACGTTTGAAAAGGACACATTAATTGGAGGGCATTCACTAAAAAACTTGTGGATTATACAACTCGTACATCACAAAACGGGCAAAAAATAATCGACATTCACAGAACTAAATTTGGAGAAATTCAATAGACATCGTTGTCCATTGTTGTATATTTACGTTTCAGTTTAAAAATACATCTGTTGGTCTTTTTAAAAATATTGCAAAATCAGTATGACCACTGCATTTTGAGACACAATGAAATTTCCCCGGACGATAAAGATATTCCCCTTTTGATGTTATAACAGTGAGATTGAGCCACAGCCATCTCTAGCACAAGGCCATGGCGAGCGAGAAGTGGCAACGTTGCACAGGGAGAATACGGCGCTATGCCAGTAGCATTGCAGTTAAATGGAGGAAGTCGTGCGCCGTTAACTTTAATCGCCTATATTGTAATTTTTAATTGAAAAGTATAGCTTTAGCCTCTATGGTAATTTAGAGGAAGAGTCAAACTTAATATAATTAGCAGCCATAACTCACTAAAAGCGGTATTTTCATTTCTAGATGAAATTATATCATAGACTTGATGGTGCGCGCACGGAGCGGATAAAGCCACGATGTATGATTACTCGGTGTTATGTGTGTTGCCTAAAACAAAACTATTTTTATACAAAATTCAGAATTTAATACATAAGGAATAAATTTTGTAATTTAGATTATTTTACTAACCAGAAAATAAACGTAAAAAGAAAGCATTAAACTATTTAGTGTGAGAATTTAGTTTGATTGATAGCAATCCATAGCCGAAATGGTCATAATCTCTTACATATTGAAATAACCTTAACATTTTTTATTTTTTTATAATCTCCATAAAAATTAATTCTCAGTACATGAGTGAATAAAAATTCAAAACATCCAATTAAACCAGATTAACTATATAATGTAATATTTTAAACTAAAACTTTTTATAAGGTTCTTTTAAATCTAATCACGGCCATCTCTAGTACAAGGCAACGTTGCACAGGGAGTATTCGGCGCTCTGCCAGTAGCATTGCAATAAATGGAGGAAGTCGTGCTCCGTTATCTTTAATCGCCTATTATATTGTAATGTTTAATTGAAAAGTATAGCTTTAGCCTCTATGGTAATTTAGAGGAAGAGCCAAACTTAATTACTATAATTAGCAGCCATAACTCGCTAAAAGCGGTATTTTCATTTCTAGATGAAATTATAACATACTTGATGGTGCGCGCACGGAGCGGATAAAGCCGCGATGTACGATTACTCGGTGTAATGTGTGTTACATAAAACTCTTTTTATACAAAATTCCAAATTTAATACGTAATGAATAAATTTTGTAATTTAGATTATTTTACTAATCAGAAAAAAAACGTAAAAAGGAAGCATTAAATAATTTAGCTAGTGTGATTGATAGCAATCCATAGAAGAAATGGTCATAATCTTTTACATGTTGAAATAACCTAAACATTATTATTTTTAACTTCATTAAAATTAATTCTGTACATGAGTGAATAAAAATTAAAAACATCCAATTTAACTAGTTTAACTATAGAATGTAATATTTTAAACTAAAACTTTTTACAGGATTCTTTAAAATTTAAAACATTCAATAAATTTAAATCTGAGTTTATTTACGTTATAATTAACTTACAGAATAAATTTTTCTTGTTTTCCATTCAAAATATAGTAATGAACGAACGATTTATATCAATTACTAAGCATACTTTAGATCAAAGAGTAAATAACAGACGTTTCGTAACAACATATAGCCTTTAACAACCATAATAGTTTCTGTAATTGTAAGTTATCCATAATGGCGAAAATTTTGTTAAACAACTAAATAATTTGTAAATAAGTACATGTATGTAGCATTACAACTAAATTTATACCAAATAAATAATGGTTCAATAAGCCTTTTTCAAAAAGGGAAAATAGAATATAAGCAGTTGGTTGAATCAACATTGTATTTTTATTGCAAATTGTCATTCAATTAAAACATGCTATATTGTTTAAGTCATAATTGACCCACCAACTAAGGATATTTACAAATCTTTCATACTAAAGTGCAGTAACGGGAAATAAGTATGTGTAAATTTCATTGACAACAATAGCACGAGTGAAAAGAACGTTACTACGGGTAGACACCGTTGCGGCGTTGCCAGTTCGAAGGACATGGCCTTGTACTAGAGATGGCCGTGATTGAGCTTGTAAATAGTACTACAAATTTATTCCAATACAAGGAAAACTAAATTAACCACTAAAGTTTTCAAAGATAATTTATTAAAAATAACTTAATATGAAAATATAATATAAATACCAAGAATGAATCTATATCCAGCGAGATATCTTTAAAAAGAAACGGTTTTGTATTAATTTGTTGTTTTTTTTCAATTTTATTTACTTTAAAAGCTATGTATACATGCGATAGGTCTTAATCTAACTTAAATTATAGTACAGAGGTTTGCATATGCTAAATTATCTACATAATTTTGAAGGTTTTTTTTTTAAATAGAATCATTGTTTATTATTTTTCTCATAGAAATCTTCAATTAATTGAATAGAGGTTCTTGCAATTCAATTGAATACCGTATAGAGGGATTTATTCAATAATTTTAAATCTTTTGATGTTTTTTATTTATATTTATAATTTTTGTGATACTTCATAAAGATATTTTTTTTTTATTAACGTTGTTCTATCGTTCTGTATCCTTACGTTGGAATTAGTGATGAATTTCTGGTCTGATAATTATGTTTGCACTCTTCAAGTACAAATTGCTTATTCTTAAAATAAAATTTTGTCTTTTCATAAATTTATTTATTGTTAAAATTTGTTTGCTATTAAATAAATCGTAAGAATGTTACAAATTATGTAATATATTTGTACTTCTAAAAATTTTCATCTGATTTTTTTATGAAAGAATTAAAAAGTACCTGTATACAATAGTTCAAAGTGTTTTGAAAGTAAGCAAAATAACACATTTTTAGAATGCTTCTATCGATACATTTTGAAAGCATTCCAAGATTAAAATACACTGCATTTTATTTCTTCACTACTATATATTTTCGACAATGGTGATCCATGAAAAATTTTCATCAATTTGACCATGGAGGGTTGCGTTTTTACAACTGGAATCTTTTCGTGTTCACAGTACGGTATACTTCTTGCATTTAATTTAATTTATGGCATTTATCAAATATAATATTTGTCTTTTTCTGTTGATGCGTAATCCATTTATTTTAACGATAGTCATATATAGGCCTACTTATTTAAAACGCAAAGGCTCTTTTTATTAAGAAAACTCCTCTTACAATTTTCAACAGCTTTTCAACTTTTTGGTGTCATTAGATAGGGCTTAGTCTAGTTGTTTCTGGCAATAATTGGTGAAAATCGTACTTAAAATAAAGACCCTATTCATAATTGAAAGTTGAAATTTTTCATTGGGATAACGTTGAGATCAAGAAATCTAGAGATAGGGCCTACTGTGGTTGGCATTGAGTTGACCATTTAAAACATCTGTTAATGTACAGCTGTAAATAAGTGCAGTTTTGTGTAGGCCTACTGATAACCACAATATTGGATTGAACGGGATTATTTATTTAGCTGAGTGAGGACGAAAAAGTAACAATTTTAGCAAAAACATGTGACAGTCTAAATTAAACTGCTCGATTTCGAGTAAATGTATGCTATAGTCCGTTTTTTAAAACCTGATCCTTCGAGGGAGAGATGGTGGAGGGGGTTTGTTTATACTTGCTACTATCCCATTGGCTGAAGGCTTTTGGTTTTTTTGTTGTTTTTGTTTTATTTCACTGTTGCATACCAGCTGGTAATTTTACATCACAACATAATGTGTATCAGTTTTAGAATATTATTGGTAGCAGTTGTTTTTTAATCAGTTTACTTTAGAACTGTTACTTTTTAACAATGAATAGGTTTGGCTTAAAAATATAACAGCTGACTAGAAGTTACTCTATAACTTTACTAGCTGTGTACCCGTTCTTCGCACGGGGTGTGTGTACAGTTTATTAAACGAATTATATCAATGATTTCACAAATTTAATATATAACCTTCAGTTGGTTCATTCTAACGTATCTAGATTTAAAGTTTTATGCTTAATAGCTACCAGGTACATTTTTGTTAAAATCTTGTTACATCCTTTTCTTATTTAGGTTAGAAGTTATTTCTATTGATGATTTTGTTGCAGTTTGATTAAACGTTTATATTCGTATGGTGATTCACTTTATAGTTCTATGAGTATAAACTCATAGATGATTTAAGACAACTCAGACTTGTCAAAAATATTATAGATTCTTATGAAATGTAATATTGAATCCTTGATTGGATGTGACGATACCTATATGCCAAATCCAATGTATCCCACCCCTGCATCTTGTTCTACTCATGAAAGATATGTACAGACTTGTACAACATTAAGGTAAGTTAAACGCGAAAAAAATATTTTTTGTTGAAATTTTTTTTATGCTTGTATTTTGTTATTTCATTCTTTCTGAATATTTACATAAAAAAAGTATAACGATTGGAGGTATAGAAGTATTTTATTTTTATTTTCAAAGATTATGCGTTCAAAGGTTTTGCCGATTTTTTCAGTCGCCAGTCTTCCTCCAACAGTAAACTTTATATAGTACTACCTCTCAAAAGCCAACTACAGTGATATTTTTCTGTTGTGTTGGCAACAGTGCTCTTTCAGATCGTCTGTAGTTTTACATGGCTGCTGTCTGCGTATTGTTATTGTTATTGTTTACAAACTTTTGTGGTTATGTGATTTGTGGTTTGCTTGTAAAGTGGTGTTTGTATGTGATTTGTGCACTTAGTAGTGATAGAGTGTTATAAAGAGAAATGACGAAGCCAAAAGGAGTTTCCAAAAGAGGAAATGTAAGGGAAACCAACATTTTAGAACTTATCCCTTGGATCAGGGTGAAAACAATCATAGGCCTAGGCCTAGGCCTGAAATTCCTACACCACTAATATATATATATATATAATATATTATATATATATTATATATAATATATATGTATATATATTATATATACATATATATATAATATATATACTATATATATATATATATATATATATATATATATATTAGTATATCTTAGTCCATACTATGATAACCAAAGGCATAGGCCTACTTTATTCGCGTTTCCCCGGAAACGACATTTTTTAACATAAATGACCCATTATCTCAGAAACTATAAAAGATATCTTGACCAAATTTACACAACATGTTCTCTACATGTATGTGGTTATGTGGATCCTAAATGAAGCTTATATCTGTTAAGGTAAAAAAGAAACAAAAATATATATACAAATTTAACAGTAAAAAAATTATAATTTTTTGAAAAATTCATATTTTGTTTGTTTGTTGAAATAACATTATAAATGAGGATCAGTAGTAGGATAAGGATGTTTATAAAAGGTGCAGAAAGTTGCAGGTCTATATCTTGGTTAGTTGCTGAGATAATGGGTCTTAAATGTTGTATTTTTAACATGGGCTAGATAGGGGCGTTCAACTTACCTTAAATCTAAATTCAAAATTAGTTAAAGTTTCAATACACAAACCAATAGTAAAACAACGCAACACCTGTCAGTAACGTATAGGCACCGCACCAGTGTATATATTAGGTCTACTTATTTCAATTTTTTTGTTTTTAAATTTTACCTTCTTACCTAAAACCCCATGTGTTGCCAATGTATACAAAACCGAATAGTGACATCCCATGTTAAAAGTTTTGTCGAAAACGGAGGAAAATAAAGCATTGATGGTGGGATTACTTTTCCTTATTGCCACGGGAAGCGCTCTTTTTACCTTCTAAATGTCAAAATAAACATATTTGTTTGTTTACACAAAATAAAAAACAATAAACGAAACTGATTCCAATCAATCAATCAACATGATCCTTGAATGAAAATTACAGTGGTATCAGTGTTTAGTGAGCGACTTTCTCACTTCATAAGAACCCCACTCATTAAGTTCTTTCACATTAATATTGCCCCGTATATACCCGAACTACCGGTACTTGAAAGATTGAGGAATTTATAAACCTCATTAACTACATATTGTGTTTTATGTGTTTTATACACCTCTTTTTGTCAGAACGTGCAATGAAAGCTAAATTGGGAACTAAAATTAGTTTGTAATGATAATAAGAAACATATTAAGATTTAAGGAACAAAACTCGATCTGTAATAATTTGCATTTAAATTATTTTAATATTCATATTTAGAACCAAGAATTAGTTGACTTTACTCACTGTATTTAGGCTAGTGAAAAAGTTAAAGGGTTAGATATGAAAGAGTCTGTATTTAAAATTTTAAGTGTTGCCATCTGTGGTGAAAATGACAAACTGTCTACAGAGAGAGAGAGAGAGACAGACAGAGGAAAAGAAATTTAGATGACACCGAGTTTGGATTCTGCGATGCATAAAAAGTAAAAATAATCAAAAATATCAAAATTCTAAGCAATGTACAGACAAAACTCTAATTTTATTAATATAGATTTAAAACGTTATTTGAGGAAATCCGATACTCGACACACGCTTGTCACAAGTTTAAATGTGCTGTTTACAGTTCAAATCTTTTGTTTACAGTTTAAATCCCTCCCCCACCCCAATTTTCTCGAGAAGGATCAGGTTTAAAAAAACGGACTATAGTTCATATTCAATAAAATTGCATGTAGAGTTTAATTTCAATTCATATAATACTTCTTCGCTCTCGGCTAATAAAATCGCACAAGTGTATTATTTATGTTTGCTAGTAAGTCATACATACACAATGAATAATAACAGGCCAAATATTGATCCTTGAGACAAGTATATTGTTTTTTGCCATTATTTTGTTTTTTATTTTTAAAAGGACTCTCGGTTTTCTGTTTCTTATAGGATGAAATAATATCATTAACAATTCCTCTTATCCCGTAAGATTCAATTTTTTCAATGGTATAGTATGATTTATGCTGTCACGTGATTTTTGTGAGATCACGCACTGTATTGTAGAAATATTTTTGATTTTATATGTTCTTAGGTATTATGTTTACATAATTTGTTAAAATATTTAGAGTGCATCTATTTTTTCTAAATCCAAATTGTTCTTTAACATTTTTTGTTTTGCGAAATAAAGCTTACCACTCTGTCACATATCATTTTTCAAGAATTTTATACTTGTAATACTTGTAATACTTACTTGTAATACTTGTTGTCTTCATCATTGACCGAATAGTTCGGATAGATTGCGTCAAAAATGTAATACTTTAAGTACACAAATAACACATATATAATTTCACATTGCTTGGCGCGGACTGACTATAGGCTATTGGCATTTAGGCTTGGCGGACTGAATAGCGGTTCGTCTGCAAGTTCCTCCAGGGAATACAGTGGCCTATTTATTAAATGGTTGTGTAAGGTGGATTTGAACCGGTTCAGTTCCATCGCTCGCACTGTTGACGGTAGTGAGTTAAAGATCTTGATGGCTGAGCGAGGATAGCTTTTCAGCGTGCGACTTAGGCGACATCGTGGCATGTCCAAGTCTATAGCACGACGTGTCCCATGTGAGTGTACGTCCTCTCTTCTGCTGAAGGCCGTTAAATTCTGTTTAAGCAGGACTAGGATGCTATAAATGTACTGGCCAAAGACAGTGAGAATTTTAAGATCCTTGAAGATCGGTCGGCAGTGATCTAAATAGCCAGAGAAGGTAATAATTCTCAAAGCCTTCTTCTGCAAGAGCAGGACGTCCTGTACTGCAGCTGAATGCCCCCACAAAACAAGTCCGTACATTACATGACTATGAAAGAGAGCATGGTAAATAGTTACTAAATGGGGCTGTGGGATCTCATACCTAAGTTTTCTAAACAGGTAAATAACTCGAGAAAGTTTAACACATACCTGCGCAATATGAGTGTTCCAACTTAACTTAGCGTCGATCCAAAATCCCAACAGTTTCACAGCTTCTTCCTCCTCCACAGTTGTCTTGAGCGTGCACACCAGGGCCTTTAGAGAACAGGAATAAGTAAAGATATTGGTCGATAATTATCAGTACAGTATGTATGTTATACAGTAAAAAGTATGTTTAGGAAGTTTAATTTTTGTATTAATATCCAATTCAAACTAAATTGCTCGATTTAGTGTAACGAGCACGCTACACACTACTAGTAAGTTTTTTTAAGAGGTCATTCTCGTTATAGGCCATTCCTCAAAAGAACAAAGTCGATCCTTGGTTTTTATTTCCTGAAGTACCGGTACTTGTATGTACTGCACTTTTTGGTCCTTTTTCAGACAGTATTTCGGAATCCTTTATGGTTTGGTCATAGAGGAATTTTCTTGCCTCTTCCATTCTTAAGATATGGTTCCATTTATTGCATACCCCACATGGCAGCAACGAACATTGCGCCTGCAACGACTAGGTTAGGCCGTAGCTTACACAGCAATGTAGAACTGAGTGTGTGTTTTCGTTTCGTAGGCGTTACTAATATTAAACACACAGCACGATGGCAAAGATAGCCTTAGATTTTTGTCATATAATGTAAGCAAGCCACATTCATTTAATGCCTATTTCTCGATTTAATGTATGCAATTTTTACTGCAAACCTGGTATTAGAAGTCACACCTTCTTATACACCAGGTCTATGTTAGAACTTAAAGGGAAGTTAATGATCTTAGTATTGTGGTCATTCACATTAAATGCATTAATATTTCATATATTTTAAAGTTAATTAGGTAGTAAATTTAAAATGAGCTGATTAAAACTATAAAATGTAGGTTGTGTAGATCTGTCGAATGCTAAAATAACGATAAAATAAGTAAGTTTGTGAACTAATCATCCCTCATTCTCAATTAATTAATAAATGAAATGTGTTTAAATGTTTAAACAAAGGAAATTACGTCAAAATAGAAATTGTGATAGTGCTACATCAAAGGGCATTATTGATAAAAGTTAATTATTTTATATTGTTATTGAAGAGAAATTGCAAATATGTATTTTTTACAATCTTCTGTTTATTTTTGATCGCCTCAAATCTCCCGCTCAAAAAATAAATAAACTAATACGATAGTCTAAATATGAAGTATATTTAAATAATACACCCCGTCGCAGCAGACCTGCGTACTCAGCGAATTTCCAAATTAGTAATATTAATTTTGACCAGATAAATCTGTAAACAAAATTTAATCACATGCTCATAAATAGGGAAATAAATGTCTATTCTCCTGGTAATATAGGGAAAGAGTACGCAGGTATGTTGCCATGAGGAACACTAAAAGCAATGTATACAGAACCGAATAAGTAGAGACATCCCATGTTAAAGAATTTCAGTTTTGCCCCCGAAAACCAGAGGAAAATAAAGCGCTGATGCTAGGATTACTTCTCCTTATTGTCACAGGAAGCGCTCTTTCTACCTCTCAAATGTCAAAATGAGCATATTTGTTTACAAAAAATCAAAACAATAACAAACCTCTGTAAAATTATTCTAGTCATCTGTTTCCATTCAACCAATCAGCATAATCCTTACCATCTTGGTGGTGCTATCTGTGTTTCAGGGGCGGCGTTCTCACTTCCCCATAAGGATGTCCCTACTTATTCGGTTATGTATACATTGCTAAAAGTGTTTTTTGGCATAAAAACAATTTATCTCGACCATATGAAGCCATAAACTTAGTTTCATCTATATCTGTCCTTAAATAAACAAGTTTGCCTATTTTCCATAAGATTTAACATGGGAAAAGAGTATGCAGGTTTGCTGCCATGATAAGCACAAAAACCAAGATTTTTTACCATAAATAAATGAAGCTCAACCAAATGAAGCTAAATATTAAATTTCACCCAAAAATATTGGTTAATAAGTGAAATATTAAATCCTTATCCTCCATAAGATTAACATTGGAGCCCTAAAATACAATGTACTGTCTTTAGACTTTTTAATATCTCGGTAACCAATGGAGATAGAGCAAAGCTTCAACATACTAAATTGTGTGTTTTTTTTAGCTAAATCCAATGGTGAAAATAAAAATTAAATATTTTAAAAAATTACACATGAAAAATGCAAAAAACCCAATTTTGGGGTACAAAACAATCCAAAACTACCCCTTCCGATAGGTCGATATGTCTGGTTTACAAACTCATCCGAATAAACATAGGATTACACATCTCTACCAAATTTGGTGTCGATCGGACCGTTTTTACGAGAGTTATCGTGTCTAGGGACACATACATACATACATACATACATACATACATATATATATATATATATATATATATATATATATATATATATATATATATATATATATATATATATATATATATATATATTTTAATGACTATTATTTTTGGTCTCTGGGCACCTTAAAACAAAAAAGTAACATGGTCTCGGGCTTAGGTCTTACCATGAGACCTACGGTAATAGCTTATTCCTTATAGGAAATTCGCTAAAAGAATTTAATTCAATCCAAACAATGTTACAATCAAAGAATATATTTATATACATCATTTTATATTGAAGGTTTTCAGATTAGTAATAGTCTCGGCATTTGCTATTTAATACGTTGGCTACGTGAAACATATGTTAGGCCTATTTAGACAATGGTTTTAAGCATACAAATTTAATTAGAAGTTAAAATATCTTACGGTCCATACAAGTTTGTATTGTGATTAAAATTTACAGTAATTGAACAGAAAGTCCTAAGTAAATGTGTCCATTCTGTAACTGGTTTCACAAGGTCCCAGTTTGTATGGAAACCACGGTGCAAGGGCAAGGAAACAATGACTTTATATTCAATTAAGGGTTTTTTCTCAGGACTAACGATTATTCTTGAATTAAGGCTCCGGTCTACCTGTTACCGAATGCCGACTCAGGGCCGTAGCGCTAGGCGAGTTTGATGGCTGCAGAGGTTTACGGGAATCGTGTTTTACAACTAACCAATTAAGATAGAGATTGGCCCTTAACTTTTTCTAAAAGTAAAAAGACGGATCTCATCTTCTCTGGTTTTAGAATTTTGAAATAAAATTTCTAATTTCAGCTATAACTATCTAAAATCATCTGTTTTTCTGCGGCCGCGAGGCGACATTGGGGCTCAGGTAGACCGGAACACTCTGATATAGAATAAAGGAATGCGACTACAATCTACCAATATAGATCGCCCCCTCTTGATTCCTTATCATCATGCTATGGGTAGTTATTACCGTGAAAATTTTCACTTCTGTATTTTTCGCTGAATCTTTTAGTGAGTAATATTAAAGGTCATAATTTATTTTTATTATCAGCACTAAGGCTCGAGCGATAAAACATCCCATTGGTAATACCCGTTTATGTGATTTTTACGAGCTAATGTTATTGTTCACCAGCGCTGTGCGCGGGGTGGGCCAATTGGTCACGTATGAACAAATCAGCTGACTCACCAGCAGCGATAAAGTGAGGAAATGTCGGTATTGAGAAAACAGTTTTTATTTTACATAGTTCGCATAGGCCTATAGTAAAATGCACGAAAATAGTCCGATGGAAATTTTAACAGCTGTGTCCCCCCTCACCCCCTCTCGTCATGCACACTGAGCTCTATCTAATTGCCTTGGCTCTATGTAATAACATGTTATTACATAGAGCTCAGTGGTCATGCAGTGTTGTCATTTTTTGTTATGTTTACCATAAGTGATACAGGATAAAAATGTGTTACAGAATAAATTTGGCAACAATGTTTTGACTCTCATCGGACTATTTTCTTGAATCCTACTACAGTAAAAGCATTTTGGTGCGTTTTCTAAATGCATTACAAAACATTCATGACTTGATCGTAAAGTTGACTTCCACCAACCTTTGACATTAAACTGAAAATTGTCATTCTTATTCATTATCATTCTTTGATCAAACGTTCTAAACAGCAACAAGATTTATTAAAGCTTTGAGAATTTATAATTTCTCAACCAGATTTCAAAGTAAATTCATGAATAATTTTTTCAGTACCGTTTTTAGTTCAATTTCTTCTTATTGATGTTTAATAAGCCGCGTTGATACTGGGCGAACATTCGTTGCGAACTTGTTTGGCGAAAAAAATTGTGAACAATTGTGACCACTTGTTGATTTACATTAGTTATAAACACCAACAAAAAAAAAACGTTCTCCAGGACACTGTTTGGCGAACATGTTCGCCCAGTGCGGATGCTGTTTTAGAATTACAGTACTGTATACTAAAAAGCTGTCGTGTTGTCATATCCTACATTCTAGAAAGTATTTTGACAGTTAAAATAATTCAGTATATTTGCAAAAGTAGGATTGCATAAAATTACATGTTTAAGTAGACCGACAATAGTCTATTAATTTGTACTTAATATTTTGCGAAGCTGGGCCCAGCAATATTTTATCACCAATCGCTTAATATTACAGAGAAACCACAAATTCTCCGCAATTTTCAATTATAATTAGGCATTAACGTATTTCGATATGCGAAATAACAGGCAACTTTGCAAACTCTGCGTAATTTACAAAAAAAAAAAACTAACTGGTAAAACCCACGAGTTCAGGGCTGGACAAACCCAGTTTAACGCTACTCTGGTATTGTTTATCTCCAAGTTCCCATGCACTTGACTCATTGTTCTAGGAACGTGAACAATTACTGGCCACAGCTGATTTACATGGAGATTTCCTCCAATGGCGACGGAGTTTATATTTGGCGCTTCGCCAAGATTGAAGGAAGAAGAGCCGGTCGTCAGTTTGTTTTGGTTATCCGTCACGTCAGTTAGTTACTGGTTGTTTGAGGTAGACGGTGTTCAGAATAATCTCCCAAGTTCCAGGTAAGTTATGGTAATAGAACTACGATAGTACATTACTCAAAGATATATTTTATGGTTATGATATTTTGATGGTTTGAACACAAAATTCTATATTATCTGAAATCCATTTTTCCACAATAATCCAGTTCAAAACAACTAAAAGTAGAAATTCCCTACAGTGCATATAAAATTATTTTACTTATTTTTAACAGGTTTGGTTATGGTAAATGTTTAATTGTTAATCTAGTTTTAAACTAGTCTGCTCTGTTGATCAGCCGAATGACCAATATTTAAATTAGCTAAACAGCTAATTATTTATAGTATTGCAAAACATGTTTGTTCATGAAAAATATTACTCCAGCACTGGTGGTTTACTTTGACAGTTAGTTAGGTACCGGTCCGGTACTCTCTATCAGCTGACAGACGATCCTATTGTTTTGATTTTTAAACTGAAGTTCATGGAAACATGACAAAATAAACCTTCATTTAATTTAAGATTTAAATTTGATATCAATTAAGTAAGTAAATAAAAACATTTATATTTAAAGAGCTTTTTAATATGATAAATATTTTATTGTAAAACTTACAGTTGTTGTTGAGGTCATTCCTTGTCAAACTAACCGGGAAACAAACAAACAGTATACTTACTCTACCTACTATGAGCTACAATATTAATTTTGTATGAGTTTAATAATTTAAAGAAGACAAATAACTTGCCTTTAAAGATGAAATAAAACAATGATATAGAAAATAATCTGGTCACACAAGGAGGATCTTTGAAATCTACGTGTGGAATAAGGTTTGTAGGTTATAGAACTGTTTGTGTTAGGGTTAAAATAAAAAAGCCATTTCTTCAAATATTTGAAACAACTTTTAATAAATAATTCGGAGTACGATATAGAGTTATTTTATTTTAAAATTAAAACTGGGATAAAAGAGAATACAAGTGAGATTAATATAGTAACTTAGCCAAATTAGAACAGTAACAAAATACATGTAGCCTATGTGAATATCCGTAAATATACTGTCGAAGTGCATATCTTGATTGTAGGAGTACAAGAAGAATAGACATTCTAGTGATTAACTGGAGAAATAAAGGATTTATCATTGACCCCACTATCCATTAGGAAGCTGAACTTGAACAACCCGCGGAAGCTGACAAATGTTGATTTTTAATGCAAAGTTCAGATTAAAATTTTGAGGCCTAATGTCCAAATACCTATTGCTTGAAAATATGCTCCTTGATCATAGAAGATAGAGATGACAGACCCAACTCACCCACATTAGCAATTCGGTAGTTAAGTTAGGTGTTCTTAAAGTTTGTTTGTTACCCTTAAAAAATATAAGTTATAAGCCTAAAAATACAGTATCTATTTCATTTTTTGGAAAATATTGTAAATGGCCAGAGTAACATGCAGTAACTGACACATTCTATCAAGCAAATAACTATGTTTTACAGGATGTGGGAGAGTCTATCAATACTTTTACTGCTTGCGGCTCCGGGCCTCTGCCAGGACATGGTCACAATAATGCCCGAAGGAGAGTCGGTTACTGCAACGCCACCCCTTGAAGTAAGTTTGTCGGTACAGTGTTTACTTACACAATTTTACTTCCTTCCCGGAAATTTATGATGACGATACAAATAAAATATTGCTAATGTTGACTGCCAATAGTGCCAATACATCTAACCTTTAATAAAATCACTTTACAAAGTTCACAAGTACTAATGGCATATAAATATTTATGTTTCTTAGACATAATACGACCAATGTCTGAAGGGATGTGTGTTCCACGATCTCGAAATCTAGCGGGTGGATTTTGCTTAAACTTTGCATTCAAGAGTGTTTTGGCTCAAAAATAAGTTTAGAAACAGCGTCAATCCCAGGTAAAATCGAATTTGGTCAAAATTTAAGTTTAAAAATTGTAATTTGTAACATTGGTCTTATGGGTTGCTATTTTGGTAACGAAATAACAACGAAAGGTTTACAAAAATAAAGGAACAGTAATGTTAAGCTGACCTTTTGAAACAGCTGTATACTGTGAAGAGGTATCGTTGGTTGTTGGTGGAAATTTAATAGCTTTCTTACCATGACACTATATCAAAACTGAATTAAAACCAACGAGCAAGGCTCGGTTAACCTGGTACTGTTAGAATAATGCCAGAAGGACTGTAAATAGAACAGGATTAACTATTTAGCCTAATTTACAAATCTTCAAGTAATTTTTAAGGCTACCATACTGATGAATGGTTCTGATTTTGAAATTACAATGATCTGACAGAATTTTTTCCTTGATTTAATAGTTACTTCCATCAAGAATATTTATATCGTTCAATCATACCCTGAACTTAAACATTGTTTTTGAAACAGGCAGCCGTGTTCGAAACTAGTCAATTCCCTGTGGGTTAGGTGAACAGTCTGGAAAATAGTAGTTTTTGGGACCACGGTACTAAACTAATAAATCAGTGAAGACTTTAAGAATTATATTTGAAAAATAATAACTTCTAGGTATTGCCTTATTTGTTGGAATGTATTATTAAAGCAATAAGCCTGGTTTATTGCAAAATGCTGTCTGTTGTTTATTAATGTATTAAAATATTTAAAAACTGTAATAACTTAATAATAAGTATCCCCTGTACGATGTAGAAGGGTTGTTTTTTTATTAGTTCAAACTCTTAGAACTTTGAAATTAAATTATATAAATGGTTTAAATACCTCAACTGTCATGTGATTCAAACTGAGGTAGGCTATTTTAACCATTTATTTAACTACAGTGATTCGGTTGCCTAACATCATGAAATTAAATTATGCTTAAGCATTTTGATATTATTGCAATATTCATTAAATGGACTCTAGATAAAAGTTAATCTGAACGGAGAGTTATCAAAGAGGTCAAACCAGCAGCTTTTACTAAAGGTGATTTTGAAGTAGGCTAATAAACTATTTAATGAAAATGACTTCAACTTAAAAGTAAATTAAGTTATAATTAATTTACTTGTTACCGTTAAATGTTCAATAATACACATTAGGTATTTAATTTGTTACGCTATGTAATTAAGAGATGCTAAAAGTCAGGATCCCCAACAAATATATTTTTCATTAGAAATTAAAATACAATTTCCTTGTTAGGGGTCTTTAACAATTTATAAAGTATGCTAACAGGAAATTATATAACTAATGATGAATTATATTTTTACCAATCAAAATATTAAGAGTTAAAATTTGATCTTTCAATAATTTATAATGTAGATCTACATTTTATTCTCAACTAGATTTAGCTTAGATTTTCCTCATAGAAACCCAAGAAAAAATTGTGAGTTAAACTTATTCTTTTAATACATTATAGATAGGCTACAGCAGGGGTTCAGAAAATGTATTGACTCCTAAAATTTCCCCCATTTGTACTGTTACGGATCAAAGATTTCCCCCAAGATAAACGACATATATGACTTTGCCTTAAAACTCAACAAATTACAATAGGGCATTGAAATGATAAAGATTTTTTAAATTAAAGTTTATTATATTAAAACACTAAAATCAAATCCAAACTATTTACCAGTCCTTCTTAATACATTTATCTATCATAACAAAAATAAAATATTGATTAGAAGCTTAGTTTTAACTTAAATTATTAAAAAAAAGAAAGTCACAAAAAAAATTAATAATTTCCCCAGACACTTTGAAATTTTCCCTGATCCTAGATCGCCGGATCAGACATGTTCTGCACCCCTGGGCTACAGTATAAGCTTTCCAGTTTGGAAAATCGGACAACTGGAAATAAAATGTTCAGCCACAGGGTTTTCACGACCAAAATAAATCAACTTGTTCCATGTTATCAGTTGTTGTTGATTTCTGGACTTTTTGGTTACAGTTGTCTTCTAAAACATTGAATCACTGTTCTATTTTTGATTGTTATATTTTTTCGGTGTTTTGCAGCCCGATCGTCGATTTAACACATATGTTAGGTCACTAGACGGATTCTGTCGCTATTATGGTCCCATTTATACGTTAGGACCCTCGTTGACAGAAGACCAGTAATATTGTTCATTAAACACAGTTTCATCGCTAGGGACTGCTTGTCCGTTGTCCGATCGTCATTTTGGCTGCATTACAACGTCTGAGCGAGCAAATAATGATTGTTACAAAGTTGATACACAGCATTGATATGGGCAAGTGTTATTCCCTTCATTGTTAAATGCACCCTAATAGTTCATTGTTGGAACACACATAATACAAGTCACTGTTTAACTCGTTTGATAATCCACTGGTTAATGCAGACATTTTGAAATCCGGTTGGTGGTCTGGTTCTGAGGTAGCCGGATTTGAGGGCTTCTACTGTATATATTTTCCCTTGAACTGGATGTAGCTTAGATTTCACTGATAGAAATGGGATCTACTATTGTAGAACCACTCATAAAGCAATTAATTAGTCTCAAAAAATCCGTCAGGTCTTTGTCCTGCCACCCTCAACATTTTTACAACTTATCTTTGTGAAAACTTCATGTGATTGTTACTGTAGTTAATTGTTTATTTGTTTTACAGAAACCACAGGCTAAACCCACCATCCGTTCGCTGCATATTACCTCAAATATCAAGTATCGTTATGCGACAACACTCATCTCAACTAGAGTGGTCAACTCTGCCAACCAGTCGGGCGAAGCGACGTTCACCGTTACTCTGCCAGAGTCTGCTTTCATCTCTGAGTTTTTGATGTAAGATTTGATAGCAGTATTAATGATGCGACCTTTCCAAGATATTTCTGAAAACATTATTTTTTCCTTTAGGCAATCATCTTTTCAAATTGGTTTCTTATCTTTTACAATTCACTTTGTACTCGCTCTATTAATATGGAGAAAATACAAAATACATGGAGAAATACAATTTTTGTCAAAACGGTATTCCTTAAGTTTTAAACAAAAAGATTTGTTTGTATATCTGTTTATGGGAGTGTGTAAAGAGAATCCCAATGATCAGATATAGATGGTTTGGCATGTGTGTTATATTAATGTATCACACAAATAACAATGTAATTATTTTCATATAAAAAAATAATCAAATATATATATATTGAATATTAATATTTTACCGCCAAGAGTTTGCCTCAACACTAAATAAAACTTTAGGAACTTCAAATTAAAAAATATATATACTTATATTTAGAAATTTTGTGATAAAAATTGTACTATACTAAAGTCCTGGACAGTCTTATTGGTGGGTGTCCTGATCAGCTTTCCATTTAAAATGGGAGTTTTTAAATGGAACAGCTGATCGAGGCAGCCGCCAATAAGACTGTCTAGGACTATAATTTTATAGAATTCAGAGTGTTGGACAAAATATCATGACACACAAGTCTAATTAAATTTGAGGTGAAACGTTTGAAGATAACGTTTGGACAAACAACGGGAGTGAGCATGACTCTCTTATTTTCATGGTCAGAGAGCTTGTTCTTCTTAGCAACTTCATTGTCATGGCCCTCAAGGTTGTCTACCGTCCCTTGATCCGGTATAAAAGATGGATTTACTTTTTCGGTGTTTGTGGTGTCTTAATTCAATTGTGTAACTATTATTTTTTAGAAATAAAGTTATTATAACATTGAGAGGTATAAGTACAATAACAACTTTCATCAAAAGTTAAATTATACTACTAGAGATCGACCATTAATCAAAATTTTACCAAAATTTCAGTTGACCCAAACCCAATTAGTTTAAGAAATATTTTGTATCTGAAACATCTGTTCTCCCTGTTTTGCTAGCATTTGTTATTATTACGACAGCTGTCAAAATGTAATGATTCAATCATCATTCTTCCATAAGATCAACATGGTAGCTCTCAAAGTCTGTGAGGCGTTGTAGCCCTGAGGGCTGATGGAAATTATAATGGAGTCATCCTACTGGGCACGATCTTTCTAACAATATGCGCGGATTTCTCCTATGATTCACACAAGCTAAGAAAAAAAAGAATACCCCCGTCGCAGCAGACCTGCGTACTCAGCGAATTTCCAATGGAATTTCAGATTATTTACTTTCCCCATAAAAACACCTTAGGATTGAGTATGTAGGTTTGCTGCCATGGGGTGTTGTTAGAAAATCTAAGTTAATCAATAATTGGTGAATGTAAACACAAATTTGTATCAAGCTCTGGCAATTTTTTATTTTCCCCATAAACTCCATGGGAGTGAGATGTAGGTTTGCTGCCATATGGGTGTTGTAAGCAAATATCTGTTGAACCCTATCAAGTGAATGTACTGTACATACCAAATTTATCAAGTTATTCCAATAAATAAGCGAAATACATTTTTTTTTGTTTTCCATTAAGATTAACATGGTAAACCTATTTTTGGCTTTTCTCCGTAACCTGTTAAGCCAAGTTAAAAATTAAAAATGCTAAGTTGGTTTTTTTAAGCTCTTTTAAATAGTTTTAGTAAAAATTGTTGAATTTTGAAAATTGAGGTCAAAAAATGCAAAAACCCATTTTTGACTCCTTTAAAACTCCATAAAACCCTGTTCCCATAACCCGACAATGCTGGTTTGCGAATTCATGAAAATAGACCTGGTCTTACACCTTCATACCAAATTTCATCAAAATCGGAGGTTCCCTTCAAAAGTTATCGGTACCACGGACACACACACACACACACACACACACACACACACACACACACACACATATATATATATATATATATATATATATATATTTATTTATACATATATATGAAAATGAACGTATGGTGTTTTGGGCTTCTGGGGACCTCAAAATAAAAAAGTAAAGTGGTCCCGGGCTTAGGTCTTACCATGGCTACTACCGTAATAGCGTATTCCCTAAAGGGAAATTCGCTAATAGTTTAGTGCTTGCTTATAAATATATAGATTGTTTTATTCATTGTAACATTTAAATTAAATAAAAAGTCACTGTCAAGTTCATTACTACTATGAATCTATAAAAATACTAGTTACGAAGATAAACCTTCAATAATGTTTTTACAGGCATTCGTTCAAAAATAAAACAATTAAATCTGAAAACCAACGACTAAATCCTAATCAACATAAGTAATTTTAGGACTATTGTAACTCTCTGCCAATTTTTTAAAGAGTTTACCAATCAACATAAACTTCAGACAGGGAAACCACTGCGCTCTCTCGCACAACCCTCACTACTATGGCGATACACATCATGTTTGTGGCATGTGCCTTGGATTAAAAAAACCACTTAAATACCTATATTTCTTAAGATACTTTTGTTTTTTAGGGTGGTCAAGGACAAGGTCTACAAGGCCTACGTCAAGGAGAAGGAGGAAGCCAAAGCCATCTACCAAGAAGCCGTTGACTCAGGCTTCTCCGCAGGACATGTGGCTCTCGAGTAAGTTTATCTTTTTCCTCATGCAAATTACTATGCTCTCGTTAAATATTGCTTTAATCATACCAGTTAAACAAGTTTTGTTCAGTGCTTTTTAAAATTATTCATGCTGGGTTGCTTGTAGTTCAAATTTGAAAAATTTTATACTGCACATTTCCTCATTGTTCGTTTTGATAAAATTTTGAAAAAAAACTAAGTGAAAATATCATTTGTAATTTGTATATGATTGTTAGATTACATAAAATGTGTTGAAAGTATATGATGAAATTAAGTTAAAAGAATTTGTACATAATGAATTCATTTGTTCATTATTAGGAAAGACAAAGACATTTTAGACAAACATAATTCCACTCTACGACCTACGGTAGACAAGAAATTAATAATTAAACAAATTTATAAAATAACAACCTATGAACCTAATTAACAATATCAATATTAGCTATCAGAACTCCAATTTATTAAATAACTAAAATTTCAGAAAAATCTGTTATTACTTTTTGAAGAATGCATTAATATATATATATATATATATATATATATATATATATTTTACATTACTCTAAAAAATCAAATTATCTCAAAATAATGCTTTGATAATATACTCTTCAATGTACCTGTAAAACATCTTGTATTATTTAATGTACAGCAGAAAATCGAATATCTGAACATCAATTAATCTGAACCCCTGAATGGCTTACTAATTCATTGTCCAGTATTAGAAAACCTCTTAGTAAATAAAAAAAGTGTCTATTAATAAAAAAAGGTACAAACTATTTTTTAATTTGATCTCTTTTTTTATAAAATTCTATAGATAACTTTGATGTGTTTTTTTGTTTAAAAACAGTCATTTAGCTGTTTAGTGATTGATTGCCTAATTGGTGAATAATTTTCATGTTTGATTAGCCTATCTTGACTACTTCCGGCCCCAATTAGATTGAATAATCAACTCCTGTACTGTACTGTGTACATAATATTGTTAAGTAAATAGTAACATTGTCATAAGATGTATTTAAGCATATTTTAAATAATAAAATAATGAAGTTTATTTCCACCAAAAATAATAATGTACATACAATTAAAACGACCTGAAAATACACGCTGATCAAATTTTGAGTACGCTGATCAGCGGTTGGATGACAAAATGAAAACTCCTTATCATACACAAAAATAATGAGTCATAGTTCTACTTAAATGATTCTCAAACAAGGTTCTGCTATCGTCTACTGTGGTGTTATCACTAATTGTTTTATGGCTTAGTTTTCTAAATAATCTATCCGTTTTTACAAAGGTTTTACTAATGTCCTACGGGTCGTTGCGAAAAAAACTATTCAAACCGTACGAAAACATAACAACGTAACGTTTACAAAAGTGGAAAATTTTACGTATATTTTGAATAAGTGAAAAATACAGAAATATAGTTATTATATTAAGATAGTTCTTAAATAATTGATATCAGGTATACCCAATAAACATATTTTTACTTTGGAACAAAAGAGTTTAATACTATTACAGGTTTTAATTGAAATTGGCAACTGATTGAAAAATAATGGAAGGGTGTTTATATAATTTTTTATTTACTTTTTATCCTTGGAAAAGCCTTTTGTTAATGCTACAAGTGTTGTAAAAAAGGTTTTCTGTCCCACTATTTCCACTCCGGACGTAGAATAGTTTCAACACTTTAAAAGGTTTTGTAGAGGCAATATTTTTAAGTCCTGAAATAAAGGAAATGAGCTCTCTCTTCTATTTTTAGCGAATTTCCCTATAGGGAATACGCTATTACGGTAGTAGTCACGGTAAGACCTAAGCCCGGGACCATGATACTTTTTCGTTTTGAGGTCCCTAGAAGCCAAAAACACTGTTCGTTCAAATTGATATATATGTATATATATATGTATAATAACAATAACAATAATAACAAATGCTTTATTTTTTGAGGCAAAGTTAGGACTATATAGTCCTCTCTACCACTTAACCTCAGTTTAAAATACAAGAATTTGGTAACTTAAGTAAAAAATAATCAAAAGAAATATTAAAATATAAAAGACATAATATGACTAAGGAAATTTTGACAAAAATACAACAGAATTTAGTTTCAAAAAATCACCATTTCAAACTTAAAATTTTAAATACAATTTTATATATATTAAACAATTTATTTCAGGAATAATTTTAGTTTGAAAGTATATTAAATAGTTTATGTATAATTTTAATTTTGTTATATCCCCCACGAATCAACCGAAAGCAACCACTTCAACGATGCCCCAAAACGAGCACGACTGTCAATATTTCTTAGATCGGCTGGCAAAGCATTCCACAACCGAGATGCTGTTAAAACGAATGATTTGTTGTAAAACGATGATCTGTGTGCAGGTATATTTAGTAAGAGGCCACCATGTCGAGTTTCTCTCATGCTTATATTGCCTGTAAAATTAAATTTATTTGCCAGATAGCTTGGTTGGCCAATTGATAGTAGGTTGTAGAGAATCATTAAAATATGATATTTTCTGAGTTCTATTAATTTCATCTGTAATAGTGCTTCATAATATTCGGTAACATGATCATCCCACCTCAAATTAAAAATGAATCGAATGCAATAATTTTGCACGCGTTGTAATTTATTTGACAGTTCTAAAGGTAAATCATTGTAAACTGAGTCACAATAATCAAAATAAGGGAATATTAAAGTCTTAACTAAAGTAATTTTGATATCTAGTGGAAAATATAAAGCAAATTTCTTCAAGCAGTGAATTCCTGCAAATACCTTTTTGCAAATGTGGTTGATTTGGTCAGACCAACCTAGTGTTTTATTTATTATTATTCCAAGATTTTTTATTTTATCACAGTAATCAAGAGGTGAATTATTTAATTTCAGCTTTGGCAGCATATTGAAATCAACACTAGTCATAAGTCTACTAGAACCAATAATAATGGTTTTAGTTTTGTCAGTATTTAGCTTCAATCCATGGCGTACAGACCAAGATGTAATTGATTCAATGTCAATGTTAATACGATCAATAGCATGATACATAGTAGTTTTGTCAAAGTGAGAGTATATTTGTAAGTCATCGGCATACAAATGATATTTAGAGTTAGTTATTTCAGAACATACACTATTGATGTAAATACTAAACAGTAAAGGGCCAAGAACAGAACCTTGGGGTACTCCTCTACATACGTTTCCAAAGTTTGAAGATGTATTGTCAAATTTAACGTATTGTCGTCTATCACCTAAGTACGATCTGAACCAGTCAACAGTACCATCAGACATACCCAGTGATTTTAGTTTTATCAAAAGTAAAGGGTGATACACACAGTCAAAAGCTTTAGAAAAGTCAAATAGTGTAAGTGAAGTTAGTTGACGGTTGTCCATAGCAAGTCTTATTTCGTCCGTAATGTGAAGTAAAGCCGTGGTAGTACTATGATATTTTCGGAATCCCGATTGAAAATTATTTAAGGCTTTTGTGTTTTCTAAAAACGAACAAACTTGTTCATGAACAATTTTTTCAAGACATTTGGACAAAGCAGGAAGAATACTTATTGGTCTATAGTCAGAAGGGGACTTAGGTGATGCAACTTTAGGTAGGGGTCGAACAACAGCCATTTTCCATTGAGATGGAAATGTTGACTGAGCTAAGGATTTATTGAATAATATTGTAATAATAGGTAATGTGATTGGTAGAGTTTCTTTGATAAATTTAATAGGTATATTATCATCGCCAACAGCATTACTCTTAATAGATAAAATGGATTTACGTACATCATTTTCTGAAACACTTTCAAAATAGAAGGTAAATGGTATAAAATCATTTACATGGTTAATATTACTTAAGAAGTCAGCATAGTCACGAGCTCCAGAATAATCAACAGGTATATTAAGGAAAAAGTTATTAATGTCACTAAGGTTTAAATTGATTGAATGTTTACTCTGAACCTTACCAACACCAAGTTGTTTAATAGTTTTCCACATCTCAGGGCCTGACTTTTGCTCGTTGAAAGAATTGTAATAATGTCTGACTTTGGAATTTCTTATTTCTTGTTGGGTTTGATTACGATATGTTTTGTATGTATTCCAGTCATCAAGAAATTTTGTTCGTTTGGCCTTTCTAAAAGCAGCATCTCTTAAACTTTGAAGTCTTCGAATATTTGGCGTAAGCCAGGGGGCTGGTTTTTTTGAGAATTTTCGGGTTACCAGAGGAACATGTTTGTCGAATAATAACACAATATTCTCATTGAACTTTTCAAAACAAATGTTCACATCATTATGCTTAATTACATCATTCCAAGAAATTTCACAAAGATCAGAAATCAGATGTTCCGGAACGATTGATTTATAATTTCTATATTTAATTAATTTAGGTTTACTTTTAACGGATTTAATTTTATATATACAAAATATTAGATCATGCTTGGACAGAGCAGGAACAGGGAATTGACCATAATGAATTACATAAGAAGGCTCTGAAAAAGCCATTATATCTAATAAGGTATCATTGTTTAAGGTATGGTGAGTAGCTTGCAGTGGAAGTAACGTCATATTACATGTATCAAACATATTTGTTAAAAAGGTTTTGTCATGAGTAGGTGGACCAAGAAGGTCAGTATTAAAATCACCAGACACAATTACATGAGTATACCTAGGTAATAAGTCAAGTAATGTAGTTTCAAATTCATTCAAGTATCTTATATGTGGAGGTCTATAACAAAGTCCAGTGAGGATATGAGTACCATTTATTTTAATATCAAGAAATATGTATTCCGGTCGAGCTGCACGTGAAGTGTCAGAGGAAAATAGTTCTATAGAATTATACTCAGATTTCACATAAATAGCGACTCCTCCACCACCAGCATGCAAACGGTCATTTCTAAAGAGAGTATACCCAGGTAAGTCGACAACAGTGCAATTTATATGAGGTTTTAGCCAAGATTCTGAAATTAAGATAATATCACAGTTTTGCAAAAGAAACATTTCACGAATCTCATCGATGTGGCAATATATAGATTGAGCGTTCATTTCCAGCAAACCGAACAATAATATTTATTTTAGTTTTTTAACAAATTAAGGTGCAAATTCTTAAAAAAAATTCTTTATAACTTGCCAATAACATGGATACAGTAACTAAAATTTTATTCTTAAACAGAATGATTTTAACTTTTTACTATCAGTACATATCTTAAAAGTATAAATTTTATTTCCATATTTTCTTATCCACCAGATTGTTGAAGACATGTCAGTTGTTGTTGACATTGAAGAACCAACGGCCATCAAGGATCTGGAGGTGCCAGAACTACAGTTGTCGAATGAGGCTGTCCCTGAAAAAGGTAAGTATTCTTAAAAGAATAACTTAGTGCATTTTTCTTGCAACCCTAAGGAAAAATTTTTTTTCATTTTATTAATTTATTACTAGAGAGCCCGTGCTGCTCCGCAGCATTGACATTAGATACAGATACTTACAATGAAATTAATAATTCTTAGTATTTGGTGTGCCTACTAAGAACCACAGTAGAAGAACCATATATGAAACTGAACCATTTTTATATTGATTTTTATATTCAAAAGCTCATATGAAAGCTGGTATTCCAGAGATGGTTCTTAGACCAGAACATATTGCATAACATAGCTATAAATGGAAAATTTTATCTTTAATTCAATTGAAAAATCCGGAAAAATCATATTTATGTTTTTGGGTTGAGTAATATAGTAGATAACTGAATACGAATGTTTGATGGCAAATCTGTGCATTCTTACCTTTAATTTAAGACCAAAATTATCAAAATCGGTCGGTTAGAATAGCCAAACAAATCCGGAAAAGACAATTAAAATTTAACTCCCATAAGAAATACACAGGGAGGAAATTAAATAAATTTAATTTGTGTGTAAATCGAGTATTATGATAGGAAAGTGAATTCCGATGCTTGATGGCAAATCTGTGAGTGCATACCTTTAATTTAAGACTAAAATCATGAAAATCGGTCCAGTAGAAGAGCCAAACATTACCGGAAAAGAAAAACCCCATTTTTTTAATATATAGATTTTTTGCTATACTAACCGATATGGCAATTTTTGTTATGAGAATACTCAAGCGCATTTAAGGAAAGCGGTCTAACCTCCTCTAATTTTTGTGGACATTCCATGAATCACAGCCATGATTTATTCTCCTGATGTCTAAGACGCTAGATGTTACCTAGACACCAATATCTACCCTATTCTGTCCTTATATTCTCTATTTATACATACGGTATTACTTTGCAGTAGGCCACATATATGACAACGAATCAACAGTTATTATTTGTGAAGAAGGCCTTGCATGATCCTGTTACTGAATTGTACTTACCATCAGGTTGGTTGTATATTTGGCATTTGGGCAGCTGAGTTGTTATAGAGCTTGGCTTTCAAAGCAATAGTTGCCTGTTCAATCCAGAGAAAAGTTTATAGCTTTTTAAAGGTTTGAAACTGCACCCAGCTGCCATAGTGGTGGGATAAATTGTTGTCAGAGCAAAACAGATTGCAACTGCAACAGTTTCAACTCGACAACAGTTTTATTAAACGGTTGCAGACGCAGACAACAGTGTAGCTTAGTTTACAAGTTGTCCGCTGTCCGCTAGAAGCGCTACATATACTGTTTTTGGCGAAACACGTGATTCTAACCTTTTTCAAGAGTTCGTAGTTGCAGCTTAAAACTGTCATTTGGGACAGATGGTTCTAACATTTCAAAGAGTTGCAGACAACAGGTTAGCTGCGCTAGCGCTGCGACGAACGAGACTTTGGCAGTGATGGGAACTATGAAGCTGAGTCCTTCATTTGTGAGCAACAATCACTTGTAATCGTTGTCTGACAGCCTGTTTTGCGTGCAGCCATTTGCAACAGCAAGTTGTAGCTGCAGGCAGCCCAGAACTGTTTAATTTAATTTTCATCATACCATTGCGATAAACGTTGTTTTCGGAACGGTCAGCTGTGATCGAAACTAGTTGATTCCCGGTGGGTTGGATAAACGTGTTGGTAAACAAAGTTTTAGGGACTAGACCGCGAAACAGTGGTTTTCGGGACACTAAACAAGTTAATTTATTTTTATTTTTAATAAGAGCTGTAAATAGTTCAAATACAAGATAAACAAATAACAACGTAAGAGGAGGTATATAGGTTAAAATTTATTAATTTTTATCCAAACTGTAAATGTATTAAAGGTGGTATGATGAAAAAATACTGTTCACAACTCGTCCGAAAGTGGTATATCGGTGCTCGATCGAATTCAAGTACTCGGCTTCGCCGCGTACTTGAAACTCGATCTTGCACTGATAACGACCACTTTCCGGACTAGTGACAAAATATACTATTGCAGTTCTCTGTTGCCAGTTGTCAACAACGAAAGCGTTTCCGTTCTGTGCACTAGTGATTGAGCACTGTGCCGGTGCTGTTCTGCAGCTTTTTAAAACACCTGAAAAAAAGATTCGTTTCGAAACAGTTTCAATAAAACAGTTGCATTTATTTTGTTCCACCAGTAGTTGGGAGACTATTATTGACCATAAGTAAAGAAACAGCTGGCTTTAGACAGCAACAATGCTCCACAAGGCATCACACCCATTCTACTATACAGCACACTCTCGTTCTTAAAACTCGGTGACATTGGAACTATTGATCTGCTCATTAATACTACCGTGAAACCAGCGAATCTCGGACAGGGGTGGTAACCTCAGACACTACGTACACTGGAAAGGGCTACCAGCCGCCTGATGGTCTCAGTGCGAGGTAGCGTTGACTCCAGAGGTAATTAATTACTATCTGGAGTCAAGGGTCAACTGTGTGCGTGTGTGAGTGAGTGTGTTATCTGTTGGCCTCCTTATAAGTTTGTCCTTCAATTTAAATTATCTGTGTTTGCAACTAGCTTCAGAAACAGATTTATGTCAAATAAAATTGTTTGTCAAATTTTTGTGCATTTTAATTAAAGATAAAAAACGACATATTTGACTTTATCCATAAAAATGTGAAGTGTTATAAAAAATGTAAAACTAGAGTAATTGTTTTATGTGTCTTTTAGCGAATTTCCCTATAGGGAATACGCTATTACGGTAGTAGCCATGGTAAGACCTAAGCCCGGGACCACTTTACTTTTTCATTTTGAGGTCCCCAGTAGCCAAAAACACCGTTCGTTCGTTTTCATATATATATATATATATATATATATATATATATATATATATATATATATATATATATATATATATATATGTGTCCGTGGTACCGATAACTTTTGAAGCGGACCTCCGATTTTGATCAAATTTGGTGTGAAGGTGTAAGACCAGGTCTATTTTCATGAGTTCGCGAACCAGCATTGTCGGCTTATGGGAACGGGGTTTAATGGGGTTTCAAAGGGGTCAAAAATGGGTTTTTGGCATTTTTGGACCTAAATTTTCAAAATTCATCAATTTTAACTAAACCCATTTGAAAGAGCTTAAAAAAACAAACAATTTAGTATTTTGAATCTTTAAAATAGCTTAACTGGTTATAGAGAAAATTCAAATCAAGTTTCCCATGTTATTCTTATGGGTAAATCTTTAAAAAGTTATATATCGCTTATTTATCAACATATCTTCATAAAAATTTTTATGAACCTTCACTAGGTGGTGAGTAATTAAGATTTGACCAAAAACCCCCATGGCAGCAAACCTACATGCTAAATCCCATGGTATTCTCATGGAAAATAATTGTATAATGGGAGCAAGAGAGATGGAGATATAAGGTATCTGTTCCTAATCAGCTGATCAGCTGTCTTCTGCATATTTGTCAAATTTGAAATGTTTATGTTTTGTTATTTGTAAACAAATCTTTCCTTTTGCATGGAAGCTTTGGATTATGCACTTTTATTACTGTTAAAAAAGTCATTTATTGCAATATAAATATTAATATATGAATTATTAAATAAAAATAATTTACTCAGAAATATAATGCCATTAAATATATTATATTTCCTTGTAAAGATTATTAATTATATAAGATATCCACAAAGTTCTTTGATGTTGAAACAATAATTCTTTGGTTGGAAATTCGCTGAGTACGCAGGTCTGCTGCGACGGGGGTATTTATGATTTTTATTATGCCTTTTTTAGTTGTTTAAAATAAATATATTTCACCATGTTTAAGAAGACATACACCATAGGGTGTAATTCTTATGTGAGCTAGACCCCTAGGTAGTGAGTATTATGTAAATTAAAAAGTATTTATTTTCTCTGACCACACAACTTGTAATGTGGTCAGTTTATTATTTCCAACAATTTTGTAAGCATTGTGTTTTTTTGTAATTTATAATGGAAATAAAATCATTTATTCATTTATTCATTATTCATTTATTCACTTTCCATAACGTATTTTTTTTAAAACTAACCTGCAGGACTAATCAGATGTTCTTTGTATGGTTACACAGAGAAGAAAACGAAGAAAACACTTGTTTTGGTTAGACATACGTAGGAGAGAGTTTGATATTTTATTTTACAGGTTGACCAACCTTGCACTTTTTGCAAAAAATAAATCTGTGTCTAACAGATACATGTAATTTTCGTAAATTTTACAGATTTTTATAAAGGTAATGTTTACGTTTTAGTGCCTTTAATATCCAATTCATTGTACCCTCAATACAGTAATGTATGACATTTTGCATCACTTGCCACCAGGTGCTTTTCACTATCTGCAAGTGATTGACGAGGTCATATAAGTATAGGAGAGAATAGGAAGGGGGCGGGGGACAGGAAGTAAACATCCGCTTCCTAAACTCTCTGTCTTGCGGGAGCACCTGTATTACGTGGAATATCAATTGACTGATGGAATATGAGTGAAAAGCAAAAACGGTTTGTCAATCTGGGATAATTTAAAATCTATATAAGATTCGATGCTAGTGAGTTGGCATAATAAATTGCTATAGATTTGTTTTTAGGGAGAGGCGGGAAAAATGCATTATGCACACAGGTGGCCAGCTTGTAGTGTGGGGCTTCCCTAAAAAACGGGTTTACCCACTAAAAACCCTCCTCTACTCCTATCACATTACGTCAGGCTAGGCCTAAATTTGGCTTACACCCGTGGGGCTCGCTCCTTATCCAGCATCTCGATCAAGGGATCTAGGCCACTTCGCTGTCCAGATCGGTTTTCTTTTCCAGGAGGATGCCCCGGACGAACTGTGATAAACAATCCCAGTTGCCCTCATCCTCCAATATCTTTTGGCAGACCGAGTCCACCGAAAATGCACCAAAAATTTGTGTGGCCTCCAGGCCGGGCCCTTCCCAACGGGGGCAGTGTGTGTTCCGCATCGTCAGGAACGACCGGGTAATAAATTCAGTCCGGTGAACCGGCCTTTCCCATCCGGTTCAGATACGACCGAAAGTAGCCGTGACCTGTCAGGAATCGGGTCAGGTAGTAGTCCACCTCCCCATTTCGCCGTTCCACCCATGGTTGGACCTGCTTGATAAGTCGTGCGTGCAGTCCATCGTCCTCGGGTGTCGTGCTCCCAGCTGTGTTGCCACTGCTGGAAGGTTCGGGAGCGCTCTTCTCTTGCCGATCTCGCCTTGTCTCTGATAAATCCCCTTTATCTCTCCTGCCAAGAGCTTGACAGGGATGACTCCGGCGACCACCAGGACGACATTCTCGGACACTGTCTGGTAGGCGGAACACACCCGGAGCATCGCTTGACGCTGAACCCGGGCGAGTCACGACCTGTATAACTCTTTGCTATAGAATGGGGCCAGTATGGGGATTATTATTATCTGCATTGCTTTATTCCTTTTAGTTCATTGTTACTTTTTTCATTATCTCATGTTCAGAAAATCCCTTTGTGTTTTCTCACTAACAGTAAATGAATATAACCATAATTAGCCACCTTAACAGCGAAAACTATGACTTGATACAGACTCCGCTTCATCAAAATTTTTTTACGTCTGCCAAATTAGTTCCAATGAACAATAGTGTACTGTACTTATGTTTCATTCATATGATCCTTAATTAAAATAAAATATGCCTTAGTAGTAGTGGCGTCTTAGAAAGTGATCAAGCGCATTAGTTAAAATGAATTTTTTTTTGCTGCAGAAGAATGTCGAAATTCCCAGTGCTCTCTGAATTATCACTTAATATAAACTGTTGTGCTTTTCAACCTTTTCTGTTAATCGAAATATGTGTAAATAATAGCAATGCAAATCAAAGTATTATCTTACTCAGGAAAGCAATTCATACGTTTATATACTTAAAAAATGTGTCTTAGTGCATTTAAAAAACAAAACTTGGACTGAAAAAAATGGACACAATTCATCAAGGCAGGCCCACAGGCTTATTATCTCATCTGCCTTGATGAGCACTTGAAGCCACTGGTATAAATCATGATTACTGTACTTTTTTCATAAAACAGTTTAAAGAAAATGTTTTTTTTTTAGTATAGTAAAATCCAATTTGTTATCATGGTCGAAAAACAATGTACACATAATAAATTTGTTCTTAATTTTTGTTCTTAATTTTTGAAACAGTATTTATTAGTTAACTTTCTTTTTTTAGGAAATGAAGATGCTAAAATAGAAGAGAAAAGTCCAAACCACAAGCAAGTGATTTGGGCACCAACACCAGATGAGCAAAAAAGCCAAAACAGCACAGGATTGAGCGGACAGTTCATCGTCAAATATGATGTCGACAGGGAACAAAATTCGCAACAAATTCTTGTAAGTACTATTTTCTAAAATTATACTAATTTTAAATCAATAGTATTGGTAACATTGTTTATGGGAATGTATTATTTTGGGTGAACTTATTGTTGTGTAACGCATTTCACAACTGAACTGGAGGCTACATCACAATATATGATGATGAATTAAAGAGGCCATGGGCGGGGTTAGAGTTTGCTTTTTTGGGAGGAACACTTTTAAGATTCGTGTAAGACAATAAATAGGCTAAAAGTGGCAATTTTTTGCCAATATAATTTTACTCTCCTGCAGTTCAAATAATGTCACAGGAGTAATTAGGGATCAAAAGAAAAGGGTTAAACACATTGTTACTAATATAGCTGTATTGAAATTAAAATTATTTTCCCTACCCTTGTGATAAATGGTGTTTTCAGAGCAGTCAGCTGTGATCGATATTAGTTGATTCTCGATGGGTTGGATAGACGTGTTTGTAAACAATAGTTATCGGGGACTAGCGGGGCCTACGAAAACTAACGGGCCTGCATATTTCCCCCCACCACCAAAGTCACGTGACTATTTGCGGCCGATCTGCAGCACAAGTTTTCATAAGATAACATTGTGAAAACGTGACATCCTTCACTTATTTCCCACCTCTTAGGAATTAGATATTAGGTTACTAGACAAGACTTATATATTTTAATCTAGATTAAATAAGGAACAAAATGATACCATTACTATAAAGTTAACAGTTTTTCTGATATTTTTATTACGAAATAAAGTCAAAACTTAATTTAGTTTATAGTTTTGTTTACACTTTTCATCAGCTGTTTACATAAGAGTATATTTCGTTGCAAATAACAAAAATTTAGAACCGAAAAGGTACATTTTAATTTGTTTTATCGAAAATAAAAATTATAACCGGCAATCTATTGATTTAAGACGTTTATTTTATGTCTTATTCCTAGAAATACCTTCAAAAGCATTGGAAGAAATCTGTTAACAAAAAAGTCAATGCATCCTACAATGTGAGAAATTCAAGTTTTTCTTTTACCCAAAAAGTGAGTTTTAAGTTTTTCAAAGCGGAACGTTATTAGTATCATTCAATTTGTAATTTAATGAGGATTAGAAGGATATGCAACACTTATGACTTCATTTACGTGTATTTAAAAATACACGTAAAAACGGATGCCAAGTCAGGCTATTGCAATGCTTTCAATTGGAGATGACAGCTGAAATTCGGCCGCATCTGGTCACGTGACCAAAAATGTATGCAGGCCCGTTAGTTATCGTAGGCCCTGGGACTAGGCTGGAAAAAAACTTCCAAGAGCGCTGCTATTCTTACAGTAACTTATTCCATTGTACAATTTTCAAACATGTGATTGTTTTGCTTGTTGAAACAAATAATAACATACCTCTAATGATATTTGTCGACATCATTTTTTATTAATACTAAACAGCTGAAATCAGTTCAAATACAAGATTTACAATACCAAAGTACGGTTCGGTATATTAGGTCAACCACTGATATACAGCTTGGATAATTTATTAACTTTTATACAAACTGTATATTTATTAATGGTGGTATGATGAAAAGTATTGTTCGGATCGAGTTTGAAAGTGGTATACCGGTGCTCGATCTAGTTCAAGTACTCGGCTTCTTCTCGTACTTGAAACTCAATCTTGCACCGATAACAGCCACTTTCCAGACTAGTGACAAAATATACTAATTTTAATACAAATACAAAGGATCACTTAAAAAAATAAATATAAATAAAAGCTGTTGCTCCACAAAACAATTTTCAACATCAGAAATGAAATAATCTTAAATAAATAATAAATTTTAATATATAGACTAACAGCAAATCCATTCTAGTGAAATACCGGTGACAAATGGAATTACACAAATGTATAATTGTAACATGGTCAAGAACCCCTTCTGTCGTCTCCAAATAGTAAGAGGGTTAGTGCAAATAAATGTTGTGATTACAACTATTTGGGTTAAAAAACTTAGGGTCTATGGCTTTAAGAGTACACATCAATTGTTTAAAAACTACAATAAAAACTGTTATCGTAAGTTTGGAAATTAATTTACTCATGATGGTTGCCCCTGAACTGGTGGAACTATAATATGGTTTTAAATAACCTTTTTCCGTCTCCAGTTCAAATTTTGGGTTTGTAGGACTACAACCCGGGTTTCGATGCTCGTTGCGCCATTTTCAAGTAGATGGAAGCTGCAGTCACATTGATCAGTCGAGTAGACGTCGTCATCCAGGAGTTAAAATCACATGAACACAGACACGCACACATTTAACACGGCACAAAAATAAATTAATATAAAAAAGTAGACCTACAAATTACTATCACAGACGCGACCCTCCACCACGGTTACCGGCGTCAAGACATGTGGGCCGACGAAGACAACAGAAGTGGCAATCAGTTGACCTATGGTCCTTCATCTTTGTCATAAGGGGTGTTTGCTGTGGTAGACTCGTCTTCTGGAATTAGTTTTCTATGATGGTTCCTTATGACAAGGATGAGTCCAAACTTCCAGGACCATAGGTCAACCGATATCTGCTTCCATCATCTTCGTCGGCCCACATGTCTTGACACCGGTAACCGTGGTGAAGAGTCGCGTCAGTGATAGTAATTTGTAGGCCTACTTTTTTATATTAATTTATTTTTGTGTCGTGTTAAATGTGTCGTGTAAATTTTAACTCCTGAATGACGACGTCTATTCAACTGATCAATGTGACTGCAGCTTCCATCTACTTGAAAATGGCGCAACGAGCGTCAAAACCCGGGTTGTAGTCCTACGAACCCAAAATTGAACTGGAGACGGAAAAAGGTAATTTAAAACCATAGTAAGTTTAGATTCTTAACTACATCAGATTCTACAAGAACCAAACTACCAAATTTGTGAAATGTTGAGTAGTTGATAGGTCTTTGGTAGAAGTTCCGTAAAAATCCTTCAGTCCTCTGTACGAGAGTGTTTTACAAAATAATTTTCCTAAGCTTTGAGTTAGTACTTCTCAAATTACGAGGAGAATACTTTTTCTATTGAAATGTTTTCTATCAGAATATGATCTTAAACAAATAATGTAGGATTTCAAACAGAAAATGGTGATTTTTAATTAAGCTTAACATGTTATAAAATATATAAAGCCAGAAGTTATATTTAGAAGACATGTGCCAAAGCATAGATTGTTTTGTGGGGAATGAGTTGCTGTTTACCGGATGTCCTAGGTGTTTTGATAACATCAAAATTTGACAAGTATGGAGGCGGTTTTCAGCCATTTTTTCTAGGTTTAGAGCTTTGTTCTTAAGACAAGCGCTATTTTTTGCGCTAGGTGCAGCCTGGGTAATTTGCTGACGATTTTTAGCTGAGTCCGGGCAACTCCCAATGCCTTTTCTCAGATAGCTGTGTTCGATGTAATTCTTAGCTCATCTACAGCGCAGGGCTTTGTGGGGGTAACTATGAACCACACTGCCTACTGTTTAAATATTATTTGATTTCAGCTATAATTCTGACGTTGTGTTTTATTTTATTGATCTCTTGATAAAACTGAGGTCAAGTTCTAGAAGTCTGAATAAAGACTTCAATAATTATTATAAAAGCAGATTAAAATAAATCTGTTTAAGTTGGGGACCCCTCTACCCCCGTAACTCCTCCCATCCTGGTAGTAATAATTTTGAATCATGATATATCACAGCTCAAAGTGCCAAACATAGGGGGATGATGTCATGTCATGTGTTCAAAAGGTTCATGTAAAACGCTTCAGTTATGAAATGGTCTTTTCTTCACTGGTGGTCCTGTTACATGCTTCCTTCCCAAAGTTGGAAATGAACATTTCATGTACAATGAAACAAACATTTCTGTGTTTTTGATAATCTTTTTAATGGATGATTGACTTTTAAACAAATTTTACTAAAACCTCTCGTCATGTTCAGGTTGATGAGGGGTACTTTGTCCACTTCTTTGCGCCGGAAGATCTGCCTAAGTTGAGGAAGCATGTTATCTTTGTGCTCGACTTCAGCGGTTCAATGGGTGGTAGAAAACTGGACCAGCTCAAAGAGGCGATGAAGCAGATATTTTCTGATCTTGGACCTAAAGATTACTTCAGTATTGTTGTTTTCCAGAGCTGGGTTGAGGTGAGTAAAGTTTGAATTACTATTAAATAAATTTGCAAACATGTTCTTACTCCAACAACTACTTTCCCCCATGCAGGATTTGTGACAGGATCCTAGTGCTCCAGAAAAAGGCCATGCGAATAATTAACTCTGCTGGTCCCAGAGATCATTGCAAGCCAATCTTTGCTGAATTGCGAATCCTGACTATTTACAGCCAGTATGTTTTGAGCAGCGTGCGCTATGTCAGGGATAACCTGGAAGGATTTACAAGGAGAGCTGACATCCATCTCCATAGCACCCGTAGAAACAATGACCTCGACATACCTTACTGTCGCCTCAACAAGAGAAAGGATTCCTTCCCTGTTTTTGCTCTTCGCCTTTACAATGCCATCCCTGCAAGGTTCAGGGAGCTAAAAAATGCACAGTTCACTACTAGAATGCTAGAATTGGCTCGCAAGAAACCCCCTGTATTCCTTTATAGAATTCTTTGAGGCAAGCCGGGACATGACTGACTAGCCGCCGCCATCTTAGTTATGTTGTAAATATTAGTTAAGTTTTAAGTATTAATTGACGCTGTCTATCCAGCCTGCTGGTCAACGACGAAGAAGAAGGTATCCAAGGTATCCAAGGTGCATATGGTTTCAGAGCATAGGCCTATGTAACTATGTTTTGATGGTTTTTTAAAATTTCTGAACATAACAAAATGTGTTTAACCTTTGGATCTTCAACCGAAGAGATCTTCTTCAATAGGTTTTAAAGGAGAGGTCTAAGTGTTTCAACTTTCTTTGCAAGAAACATTAATTTATCTACTACATTTATGATAAAAATAAAAACATACTAATAAAGAGATCCGTATTTGACTTGGACTGTACTCTACACAAAAAAAACCAGATTTTAATGTTGTACTTTTCTGAACATTTTTATTATTATAGTTCAATACCTGGGAGCCGAGCATATGCTCGGTAAACTAAAACAGGGATAGTCTTTATAGTATTGGGGTGCCACACTGTAGTGTATATTTATTGAAACACATGTTGAAACTGTAACATGTGGATTATAATAATTTATTTAACAGCTGTTTTTATAATTCTTACTGAAGATTTTGTTTTTAAATTCCAATGCAATTCCACAAATTGACTAGTTTTCTTATACTTAACTTTTATTATCTTATACTCTAAAACAAGCTCCGTTTGTCCGGGCAAACTTTTTTTTCACTCCAAGGATTTTTGATTTTTTTATTGAATATGAGGGTTTTGGCCACCAGAAATCGATTGGAGCTGGTCCGATGTCTGGGAAAAATCCGGCGCTAGAGCCCTTCAAAGTTTCCATGTTATCCTTATGGAGATTTTTTCAATTGAACAAAAATCAGCTGATAACTGTAGATATAAACCAATGTGTTACATCTTTAACCTGTAGTTTAGGACAATTATACCAAAGTGCAGCAGCACCCGTTGGCTTGGCGAGTGAGCGAAGCGAACGAGCTCGCCTTTAAAATGGAAGAGGGCGAGTGAGCGGAGCGAACGAGCTTTGCGTAAGAATGAAAGTAATAATTTTACCGAGCTTAAGCTCGGTCCCCCTGGTACTTATTACTTAACTTAAACATTCATAATCAGCAATATGAAATATGATTTACAAAATGATAAGTTATTTTTATCACACAGTAGTTATTATTTAATAATTTAGTAACTGGTGGCCTTGCAAAAACTACATGTTTATATTAGACGTGGTGTGCACTTTGACAGGTGATGCAGCTGTTTTCATGATTTCTTTGTTTTGATTTTTAACTCCAAAAGACCAATGTTATTTTTTAAAATTTCAATTAAAGATTATGAAGAAATAAATTTTTTCCTGGCATAGGGACCTGTTTTTATATTTTTTACCCAGAACTAAGTTATTTGCAAATTTGAAGAAAATTGTTTGAACCGTTTTGGAGATCCGTGTGCAAATATACATATTACAAATATACCTTACTCGTATTACAGTATAAATCATTGTATCATACTTATCCTTTTATTCTATAGTTAAATTCCCTCCCATGAAAACATATTCTAAATGCTGAAACTTTCTTCCAATCTGTTTAAGGTTTGGTCTCCAAGCATCATGTACACGTCAATGAAAGATGACTGGATAGTAAAGTACATTAAGCGAGTAAAGGTTGAAGACCCTTCCCGAAACACAACATTAGACCGCAGGTTTGTGGTTGAAGCCACACCAGAAAACATTGAACAGGCTCGTTCCTTCATGCAAAACTACAGCGACCTGGGATGTGAGTGAATTTAAAAGTGTAGTGGTAATTATACTTCAGTTAATGTATTTTTCAATACACTCCAAATAGCTACTCCCCTCCAGACAGAAGTCTGGAAGGTGTGAGTATGAATGTTCTCAAAAAATGTATGAGACTGGTGTGGTGACTTCATGCCCGCGGTTTGTATGTGAAGCGCTATGGTCCCAAGAGATATTTGCACCCCCTCCCCCATTTATATGAGTCACCAACTAATGCCATAGGCATTTGACAGTTTGACACGCACATTCCCAAAAGTCCCGGGCGACTTCTGCCTATTTTCCATACAGACACCATGAGCTTGAGTACAAAGTTCATCAAAATGGTGTTAAGTTATTAAAAAAATCAACTAATACCAAATATTAGCTTGAGTACCAAATATAACCAAAATATATATACCAAATATTCACATGTAAGTACTAAGATTAATGGAGATTTGTGTGTAAGTAAATCATTTGAATTTTTAATATTTTTACATAAATTTTGTGATATTTTATGATAAAGATTTTTTTTTCTACGACTGCATATATCTAAAAGTAGCTAATTGTAATTTTTATTTTGTAAAACAAAACTCTAAGTTACATAATTTTTTAGTCTATTTTCATTATTTAAAATTAAACTTTGCAGTTAAAAAAAAAATTAAATTTGATAATTCTTTGTTCTATTCAAAGCCATGTTGTTTAACCTTTTTAAGCCAGATTAAACTTTGAATAATTAAATGGTTACAAATTGAATAGTCATTTATATTTGAAAGCCTTTGCTTGCTATGTTGGTTGGTTGAGTAAATATCAAGATTAAGTTATACTAATGAAACTACAAATTCGTTATTGCCATATACATTTTTATTTTCTCATTCAATCAGTCTCCATAGTTAAATTTCTGACCATGTGTCTCTTAGTGCGTTGACTGCGTGTCACCGACCGGTCGATAGTTCCACGCTCTGCTGTTGTCTGCTCGCCGACCTAACATGCTCCGGTAACATGCTCCTGAGAAACCTATTCCGTAACAGTGCGGCAGCACCCCAGTATGGACGGGAGCTTTTTCGTCTGTGTTTCATGTAGGCCAGTGGCTGTCTCTTGGCGCAATCCGTTCGTAATTGTGGTTACTGGTTCTGTTACTATGCCTGGTGGCATTTCACTCACTTTTTGATTAAATGTAATTTATCGTTATAAAAGTTTGTTTATTATTAAATAATGGCGACTATTCACAATCAACAAGTAACAGACAACACCAATGCAACCTCTGATTTAGTTGAGCATGGCGGAGCAGCTTTCACTTAAGGACAAGTTCATTGAAGAAGGAAAATGGGAATACTGAAAATAGTTTTTTTGATCGTGTAGTAACTGAAAATTTCTGTATTTTTATACAACACACTATTATTCAAGTAATAAATAACATATAGATTAGTTTCAATGCACTAAAATGAAGTGAAAGTGGAACAGCGATACAGTGGGCAGTCGACGGGGGGCGCCAGGTACTGACTACTGACTGGGTGGTAGCATTTTGAAAATGGTGGTAAATAAAGAAAAAGAAAATGTAGTGGAAACTCAAATTTAAGACTTGAAATCATCTTTGGGTAATGTAAGATATGTATTTTCATAAAAATATGTTTCAGGATTTTGGATAGTTATTTTCATTCCTTACAGCAGTCAATGTGTTAACTCAAAACTGACATGCATTAACACCTCTGTAGATAAAATTTAATTTACAAGTAACTGTTGTCAGTTGGTCGTACTGTTGTTTCACCTGGTCGGTTTGCAGCCACCAATATCATGGGTGGACTCAGGACGGGGCTACAGCTGGTAGACATCGGGGAGGAACTGTGGGCCAATGAGAGCAACCCGCCACAACCCGTTATCGTGTTTCTCACCGATGGTCAACCAAACGTAGAGGAATACGATACCAACGTCATCATTGACAAGACCAAGGCACTCAACACCAAGCAGTGAGTAACGCAAACATACCACACCATAAAAATCTGTTTGTTCAGTTTAAAAATTATAAAATCTGTTTTTACATTTTTGCTTTTTTGCCATTTTAGAGTAAAAATACAGTTATCTTCCACATTTCAAACCTGTAGTGGCACACACACAGTAAACATAAGTCAAATCAGCAAAATCAGTTTTGTCCAAGGTGTAACCCGAGGTTTCAGAATCAATTAATCCTGTCAACTTCCACCCTAGCCTGCCACCCTTTATTTAGGTGGATCCTCCCACCAATTTTTGCCACAGATTGACTAACTTTTGAAGAGTTGCACCAAGAGGTCAGGTTTGGTCATGTTCGGGAATTGGACCTTCACCAACATAGTCATCATGGTCAAGGTGCCTACGCTTAGCCATCTATCTAACACGACCGGCAGCCTAGATATCGGAATTGGGTTTTCAAATGGTGCGCACTCCTAGCAAGAAAAATTGTAGGCCGTTAGTGAATGAGTTTTCTAAGAGAACACAGCAATAAACCGCTTCTCTAAGGGTTAAAACTCTGAGCCTAAATGTAATTAAACCTAATTTAGCCCTCAAGATCCATGTCGTGTCATGAATTCATCATTACTTTCCTCAGTAGCGCAAGGCTTACTGTGAGTATTTTTAACACTCTGTCTCTTCGTTTGGTGCTGAAAAACCCTCTTAATGCACTTGTGTCCCGCAGTGCATTTCTGCACCCTGCAAGGCTTTGCTCCACTAGTTTAAAAAAATACTACCCAAAAACGAATGTTAATATCGTAAAAAAATGTGAGTAAAGTATTGAATGTTTCCAAAGACCTATAGGTTGTCCAAAGTTAATGTTAATACAACAATGCACAGTGTAGATCCAGAACGACTTACTCCCGTCACCAAGTTTCCATGATGTTTGAGAACGTCCACCGCCATTAACATGTTAATTGTTCTGCTACCGATAGTAACTATATTAAATATTTTTACTGTTGTCTGTAACACAGCACACAATATATGCCGTGAAAACTGCCTAACTTTCCGTAATGCCAAATTTAAAGATACTTAATTTAAAGATACTCAATGTTTTTACACTAGAAAATGAAAAAGGTAAAATTGAAGATGTTTACAAATTACAGAAGTTAAAATTAGCCATTTTCCAATTTACAGGACATTTAAGGACAAGGGCGTTTTTATACTTAACTGTCCCAATCAAAAAAGTTTTGGCCACTCTTTATCAAACATACAGACTTTGCTTAAAATCAGCAGTCCGTCAGAACTTATAATCAGATTTAATGAAATCTAAAGAATGCAGGATGAAATTATTTTAAATTTTCTAGAGACCAGAAATGAATTATGAAAACTCTTTATTGTTTATTTCTAATTTTTGTCCTCAAAACCAAACCTAAACTTCTTATACGGTAACATATTAAATGGATTTGTGTTCAATTGTTACAGAAGTCCAATCTTCAGCTTGGCTTTCGGCTATGGCGCCGATTACAATTTTCTGCGTAAGCTGTCCCTGCAGAATTCCGGCTTTGCTAGGAACATCTACGAGGCTGCCGATGCCACTCAGCAACTCAAGAACTTCTACAATACCATCGCTTCTCCACTGATGTCTAACGTCACATTCACCTATCTCCCCGGACAGGTAAACCTGGCATTGATTAACACTGTTCAGATTTTATAAACTAATTTTAATTTTACCAAGATACGGTATGTTAAAAAAAAAACGAGAGAAAATAGGGTTAGATTTACAAAATATCACAAAGCTAGACAAAAAACATTACTCTTTACTTCTTTTACTGATAAAACGTTCAACGTTTGTTTTCAGTGAGCTTACAAAGGTTGATTAACATTTTAGTTGAGATAGGCTTGTCTCTGCTTTACTGTGTGGGCTTTCAATCAGAAGTGTGATGAAAAGTCAGAATCACAGAAGTGAGATGAAAGGTCAGGACATTAAAAAAATTAACAATAACATCATTACAGGACATGAGTACACAATTATTGTCCTCAACTCTGCACCAACTTTGAAGGCCGGTGCACACAGCAACAGACGGACTTATGCAGACGGACAGAGGAAAAATCCCTCCCCAGGTTATTAAATGTTGTAATGCACACAGAAGTCCGTCTATCTGAACGTCTAAGATACGCGTTGCAACATTTAATAACCTAGGGAGGGATTTTTCCTATGTCCGTCTGTTGCTGTGTGCACCGGCCTTCAGGGGGACCAACACTTTTGAACTGTTTTCCAAATCAAGACTGTACACCTTAATGTAGCAGGATTTTTTTTTTTTTGTTCAGTCCTGTGAAATTTAATCTTGTAACAATCCTATACTATAATACGAGGAATATCTGAAGGGATGTGTGTTCTACGATCTCGAAATCTAGCTGTTAGATTTTGCTTAAAGTTTGCATTAAAGAGTGTTTTGGCCCAAAAATAAGTTTAGAAACAGCCTCAACCCCAGGAAAAATCGAATTTGGTCTAAAATTAAGTTTTAAAATTGTAATTTTTAACATTAGTCTTATGGGTTGCTATTTTGGTAACGAAATAACAACGAAATGTAAACAAAAAGAAAGAAACATTAATGTTAAGCAGACTTTTTGAAACAGCTGTTAACTGTGAAGAGGTATAGTTGGTTGTTGGTGGAAATTTAATTGCTTTTTTACCTTGACACTATATATCAAAAGTGAATAGAAACCAACGAGCAAGGCTCGGTTAACCTGGTACTAGTTATTTATTTGGTGTTTCATATGATGGTAATTTTGTGTATTTGGGAAAACAAATCCAAAAAGGTGTTTAAAGCATAACAACATAATCTACAAACATGGTTTTGGACTTTCAGGTGGATAACTCCTCCAACACCAAGCAAGACTTCCCAGTGTTCTTCAGCGGGTCAGAACTCGTGGTGGCAGGACGAGTAAACAACAAGGATGTTGAGCAACAGATCGGGGAACTTCGGGGAATGTCTGCGTCTGGAGTGAGAACTTACCCGATCATCGTACACCCACGTAACACGTCCACTGGTAGGGCAGAGTGTCTACTCTTTGATTAGGAGTTGAGATAATTTATTTTGAATTTAAATTGATACATAGAAGCTCCTTCCAGCACCTAAAGTCTAACTTTATTGTGGGTTAAAGTTAAAATAATGTGATAGATGAATTGCCAGTTAAAAATCAAACACAGTAAAAAAAAATTAATTAAGTGACAATGAAATAAAAAATATTGTGGTGGACAGCCTCTAAAATAAAACCACTAAATATCTATTTATGTGTTATTTGTTTATAAACTATAATTATATTAAAGCTCTTGTGGAATAAAAACAAATACGAACATACATTTGATCTGTGGAAATATAACAATTTTAACCATGATTTAATTTCTTAATGTAACTTCACATTTTATACAAGTAAATTTTTTGGAGTGAGCACATTATTGCTGGATGTTGTTGTTTGGTGCTCTGTTCGCCAAACAAATGTTATGAAGCTATCAGCTTCTTTTAAGTTAAGAAAACTAGTTTACACGTTTACTGTAATAATGAGGTTATTTTAATTATTTTTGTTAATATGAAATAAATTATAAATTAAATAATTCTATTTCGACTAAAACCTGCTAAATTACATACAGTTATGTATGGATATTTTTTTTTTGTTTATCAGCTTTTTATTACCAGTTCTTTTTGTTCTTCAGGGGGAGGGGGATATTTTTATGTAAATCTTCTTGATTTAATAATTATTTAAGGATCACATCTAATACCAAATATATTTCAATAAATTATATTGATTTAGAAAACATGTTTCAGGACATTTGGAGAAGACGTGGTCCTATTTGACCATCCAACAATTGTTGGACAAAGCCGATTCGCTGGATAACGGGGAGGAGAAGAATCAAACTAAAAAGAAAGCACTTGACCTTGCCTTACAGGTAATCAATGCTATTTATTAATTTAGGTGTAGGTAAAATAGGATTAAAACTGAGTAAGAAAGAATCTTTTTATTAAAAAAGGCATTTAAAATTTGTTTTTCATCACACTACATCGATATCGCCAGTTTTCAACCCTCGCTTCTACCGACAAAAATTTTCCGGCCTAGGGCGGTAACAGAGAAATCTAGAATATAAGAAGATAGGTGACGACAACAACAACAAATAACAAATCAGTGACGTCGTTGGTGGTTCAGCTGATAGCAACTGTTAAATATATATGACGTACTTGGGAAAATAATGCTTTTCCCTTGGATCAGATGTAGTTGTCACCTACCGTTAGAGTATTCTAGTTTCAATGGCCTTAGGTGATGTGAAGTGGTTGCCTAGCAACCAGAAACACAAGCAGTAAATCTCGCTAAGTTGAGGTTATGTTTTGTTTGTTATGAAAGAAAAAGTAATTTTTTCAGTTGTTTAGAATTTATTGAATTGTGAAGTGTGATGAAAAATATCGTTCGTAACTCGGGCCGAAAGCATTTTGCCAACCCTCGATCGTTTCAAGTTCTCGACTTCGTCTCGAACTTGAAACACGATCTCGTGGCTGGCAAAACGCCACTTTCGGCCCTTGTGACGAAATATACTATTTTATTAAGTAACTTTGTTATCGTTTTTCGTTCCAGTATGCATTTGTGACTCCGTTGACGTCGCTGGTTGTGGTAAAGCCAAATGAGACCGAATCTTCAGTAGATGCAACCAAGGTTAAACCAGGTAATAAGCTTCAACAAATTTATCTTTGAAAGAATGTTGTAGTTGATTAAAAGACACATGACATTGAAGTAGAATTTTGGTTTTGTTTAGTTTGATAGTTTATTTTCTTAATTGAATGAAGTGTTTAGTAACAATTCCAGTTTTACAAATATATTGAAGTTTGAATTAAAGCGTTCAAGATAAAACTGATGCTGTCAATTTTGTAAAAAAAATTTTTATATTAAAGTGTAATGTATCAATTTCTAGTTGTTCCAAGAACTGTGCTACAAATTTTTTTGGATTTATAAATCAACATTTGAACAATGAAACCAAAAATCAAGAGTCTTTTTATGGATTGTTTATTGTTGACAAAATCAGTTAACGGTACTAGTACCAAAAGAGATAAGTACTTATAGAGACTTGCTTATCAAATAATAGAAAGTTTTTGCAACGAATGGTGAAAACCTATTTGCATATGGTATATGTTAAATCCTATTTTTAATTTTTAAGCTTAGGGTAATACAGCATGATACAATGATAAATTCTAGTAAATAATTAATAAATTTGGTATTGATTTTTTTAAAGAGTTACATCACTTGCAAAACATTGAAATATACAAATCTGCTGGAAATGAAATAGGTATTTATCTACTGTTTATATACGTATTTGTGTACTGTATGTGCAAAAACTCTTTATTATATCTTTATTATTTAATGAAAATAAGATTAAAATAATAATAACAAGGCACAAAAAGTTCAAATATAAAGTTTGTAGTTAGTAGGGCATTATCATGTGTCTTTTGTCACGATCTAGGCTGTCCTGTATTTGGTGACTTACTAACATGAACAAGTCACTTTATAAGTCCTGCTATCTTAACTTAAGTCATTAACAAACTACAAAGGATTGTTGGTAGAACTGCTAACATTACCTTTTTATACAGGGTGGTTGAAAAGTAACTTGCACCCTCTTCCCCCCCCCCCCCCTTAACTTTTTAACTATTCAAGATATTTCAAATCGGTTTGCAGCAACCTTCTTGGATATGAGGGGCTACAATAATGATGGTTAGTTTTAAAATTTTTACCCTTAGGGGAAGTGGTGGCAGGGGGTAGCTCAAAATTTCCAAATGGAAAGTATGGTCGACTTTCATATCATTTTATAGGTCTTGATGAAACTAAAAAATTGACAAAGAAAATAAAAATCAGACCACTAATAACAAAATGGCAACTAAAAATCACTTTGAATAACCCACGTGTTAAACAGCATACAAGAGCCAAAATCCTTTGAAGAATTAAGAAGACGGATAGAAACTGAATGCAGAAAAATAAACAATAAAACTTACCAAAATGTAAGAAACATGTTTGATTAGAGATTGTACTACTGTATGTATGGAGGTACGAAGAGAGCAATTGCAACATCTGATAAAATAAAAGAGACATTGATTCACGATTTCTTAATGGACTTCTTTAAATTAAGGGATTATTTTTGTTGTCCAGGTTTATTAGATTTGAATAATTTGATGGCGCCACTTTGTTATTAGTGGTCTGATTTTTATTTTCTTTATGTCAAATGTTTAGTTTCATCAAGACCTATAAAAAGATATGAAAGTCGACCATACTTCCCTTTTGAAAATTTTGAGTTACCCCCTACCCCCACTACCGCTAAGGGTAAACATTTTAAAACTAACCATCATTATTGTAGCCCCTCATATCCAAGAAAGTTGCCGCAAACCCATTTGAAATATCTCAAATTGTTAAAAAGTTAAGGGGAGGTGCAAGTTACTTTTCAACCAACCTGTAGAGACTTTTAACTATCATTTATCAAATTATAACTAACAATTTTTAGTTCACAATGAATTTTTTGTAAATCAAGTGAATCTCAAATCTTTTCTAATTGGATTGTTTGTTCAAGGAGCCGGATTCCCCGGTCCTGGGTTCGCTGTGCCGGCGGCGGCCGGTGGGTTTGGTGGGGGATATGGGGGGTATGTGGGTGGGCATGGTTCACCCAATGGCATGGCTTACCCGATGGCAGCTCCTGCAATGGCTCCGCCCCCCGGGTACATGGTTCATACAAGTAAGTGTAATTTTGTCCATCCCTGGACAAGTGTACATGCTATCAGTTTTCAAAACTAATGTGGTAGATGTGTCGGTAAGATCCCGAAACATATATTTGATTTTACACTGTATGCTGATGATACTACAACAGTAATAAATACCCCCTGTCGCAGCTGACCTGCGTACTCAGCAAATTTTGCTGGGGAGTGTTGTCAGCAATACTTCCTTCCCATTGCAAATACATGCTAAATTGTATTTTTTAAGTTTTTTATTGTTATGATATTTTATCTGTTTTTAAATATTGTCACTGATTTGTTAAGTTTTGTTTATAAATATTTTATATGGTAGTTAATTATTATGGATGATATTTATTCTCTGTTTAAGCAACATTACAGTACACTCTCGTTCATCGGACTCGGCGACATCGGAACTCCGCTTCATCGGAACTAAAAATCTGGATATTATTAATTTTTTTTATTACGAAATAAATAATTTTTCCGTTTTAGCGCCTTCAATTTCCAATTGTTCTATCCGCACAACGCTGAAGTATTACATTTTGCATCAAACGTCATCAGGCGTTTTCCATAATCTGCACCAATCAATGTGATTTACGAGGCCGTGGAGTATTCGCACAAAAATAGAAAGAGGAAGGGGGCAGCAAGTGAACAGTATGTCCGCTTCGACCGCTTCCCAAACTGTCATTCAGTCTGTCTTGCGTCGCGACTGCACCTGTGTTACGTGGAAGTCAGTTGACTGCTGGAATATGAGTGGAATATGAATATGGAATATGAGAATTAAGATTTTGGATCTTTATTTCCTGCTTTGTTTTTATTCCTATAGGTTCATTGTTACCATGTTCAAAGTTTGAGTGCCTTATTTTCATAAAATCTCTTGTGTTATCTTAAAAACAAGAGTGAAAACAATCACGATAGGTCGCCGTACGGTCGGAAATGATGACTCACGACGCACTCCGCTTCATCGGAATTTTTTGACATCTGTACCGGCCGTCCGCCACATTAGTTCCGATGAACGAGAGTGTACTGTAGTAATTTTTTTTTTAACTCGTTGGTTATGTTTAGCGGCTTAGTAAATGATTGTTACTATTACCAATCGACAATTTCATCAACTTCACTTGTAGAAATGACGAAGTACCTGTACATTTTACCTTGAACATTTTTGTGATAGTAAAATGCCTAGACATAGACATAGACATTTTATTAGCACAAAAACGTACAGGAATGTTCAAGGTAAATGTACATGTGCTTTGTCATTTCTAAAGTTATGTTGATGAATTTGTCCATTGGTAATTGTAACAGTCATTTATTTATAACCCCTAAACATAACCAACTAGTTAAAAAAACAAAAAAAAAAAAACATTTACTAGTGTTGCCAAAATTGTGAATAAATATCACCCATAACAATTAACTTCCATATAAAATATTTATAAAAAAAAAACTTAACAAATCAGTTACAATATTTAAAAACAGATTAAATATAATAACTATATAACAATTTTAACAATACATAAACAATAAATTAATAAAATAACGAAACATTAGTAGTTAAAATTCCAACACAGCAAAAACAGTTAATAATAAAATCATCTGAAGTGACCAGATCTAACAGTTTAAGCTTACGTTTTCATCATTTAAAAAATCAGTAACTTTGTAATAAGCCTTTCTAATCAGAAAGCGTTTAATAATCCCAGTGTTGCGTATTCCTTAATTTAATTGTGTTATTATTTAATTTTGTATTTAATTTAATTTAATGATAGTTTTATTCCTATATGTCACATATTATCACATGCTATATTTCTAAGTTAAAACACACTCACATATATACACTTTGCTGGCCAGTATGAATAAGGACGTTGTAATCCAATGCCAAATATCATACGATCCTCGCGGACGCTGTTGTGAACCCCTTAAATCACGCCACCCGGCTAACGTGGTTTTTCCGCAAGCGGGAAATGGGCAGTCGCCTCTGAATCCGCGCCGGTGTACAGTCGCCGCGTCGCGTGTCTCTACATTTTCTAGTCTCTTTTTTAATCTCTCTTAATTAATTGTGTCAATCACGGTTTCAAGACTCAATTGTTCAGTGCCGCTCTTCTAAACACCATTCTCAGTGTAATTTTAATAATAATCAATCCGTAATTAATTCGTGTGCTCACCGCGACCCTCAAGTGCGTTCTTCTCAGTGTTTGTGAAGTGCTTCAAGATCCCCCAGCGAACCAGGGAGCTCCCGGTAAAGAACTATGGACATTACTGACCCCTGGGACCTGGAGACGTCGCTTTGGTGCCAGGAAGCCCTTGACGGTCAGCTCAACCCATCGTACCAATGGTAACTCCCATCTTCTGTAATTATCAGTGTATTTAAAATCACTTGGTCCTTCGAATATATTTAAATTAATTTGTCTCATTTCCCACCGAACATTTTTGGTCCTTCGAGCCGGATATTAAGAACTTACGCTATGAACATTTTAACAGTCTCATGAACTTTATTACGAAAGAATAAATCCAGACTATGTGAATTAAACTCTGAGAGAAGTGCGGTTTATCTCTCTTAAATACTATTTCATAATTATCCACGCTTATAACTGTATTTGTTTGCTTAAATCTACGTCATTTTGTGTGCAATAACATTCGTCTCCAAATCGATCAATTTATTTGACTTGTAATCCGCCATTTGTAAACGTCAAGGGAAGCGTCTTCTCCTTCCAGCAAATTCAACAATAAAGCTTTGTCTGGTCACGTGGTTTCCCCACCACGCTCTCGGTACATTGTTGGCCGCGGTGCATAGGGTGCGTCCGGTTGTTGTCCCCCTCTCCCTCCTCAGTCAGCTGGCCGCACACTCAACTTCAGCTCAACAGCTGATCGATCACAACAATTCATGTCACACTTGTCACTTTGACTACAATCATTGTTTTGGTACACATTGAACACAGACACTCTTTATTTATTCTAACACTATTGCTCTTTATTTTTATGTTATATGGTGAATAATATCTTATTGTTGTGTTGTGATGTAAATAGTTGTCACCAATATTTATTTTCACTCTAAAGACGAAATGTACATATCTCAATGTTTATTTGCACACAGCTTTCTCTTAAACTAACTAATTTGTAACTCAGTTATAGTCTTTGCTAATTAAGTAACTGGATTTCATTTGAATTTTGATATTTGTATAACTTGTGTTTTTTATGAATAGTATTTGCCTTTAATTCACGTTGGATACAAAAGGCTATTCTTAATATTTTCTCTTGCTGTAGAATATTTTTATTGTTACTCAGTGTTTAGTTATCAACAATCAATTTATTGTTGTGAAGCGTACACATTGCCCAAATAGTTAATTTTGCTTTATTACAAAATAAATTTCTTTGTATTGTATCTCTGCTCAATGTCAATTAACATTTCGATTACTACTATCTTCCATTGTTTATTTGACACATTGTTAATGTTTGGCGTATTATTTGACTAGATAATGTAATAGGTATATTTTATTTTAAGCTTTCATTTAGATTACTGTGTCTCACAATTTTGTACTATAGTATTTCTTTTCAAACAACAAAATGCCTGCTGGTTCAATTAAATTTAGTACCTATGAGCGCTCTACGGCTTTAATTAAAGCAAGATTAGAGAAAATTCTCACCCTTGTTGAGGCAATAGCTAATCAAGCAACACCACTCACTCAGGTTAATTATCGATCTTTGTCTGGTTATGCAGCTGAGGCAACTAAAAAGCGTGCCGACTTTGAAGGTAATTTGTACCGGGTACTTGAGTCCATAACCCCTGAAGAAGCACCTACTGATCAATTGTCTACTGATCAAGATACAATCAATGACACGTATGTTAAAATTCAAAGTATCATCGAATCTCTTAACCCTGTAGATGAGCCAAAGACGCCTTCGGCCCATAGCGAGGCAGGTTCAATTCCCACTCTAGCTCCAGCCAATATTAGGCTGCCTAAATTGGAGCTGAAGCATTTTGATGGCAATCCGTTACAGTGGATTAGTTTTATAAATTTGTTTGACTCTAGTGTGCATAGAAATGCAAGTGTCTCAAATGTAGCCAAGTTCCAGTATCTTTTAAGTGTGGTATCTGGTGAACCTTTGAACTTAATTAAATCGCTTAACATCACCACTGCTAATTATTTAGTAGCCTACCAACTTCTCAGAGACCGTTATCACAATGCTAGGCGACTCACGACTCTACATTTAAATCAAATAATGGACTTGCCTGATATTGCATCGGGGTCCTTCCGCAACTTACGAGCCTTTGTGAATCTATTCTATGAACATAGTGAAGCGCTCAAAGCCCTCAATTGTGATGTTACATCCAATTCGAATCCTTTACTCTCAGCTCTTATTCTGCGTAAGATGGACACTGAATTACGCAAAAGGCTTGAAGCTTACCGGTCGACTCAAGAACGTGAGGTACATACTTTGCCGGAAGTTTCCGATATTATACAGTTTTTGAATATTGAATGTAACCAGGCTGAAGATGCTGGATTACATGTAGCGCAAAACCCCCACAAGGCTAATTATAGCCAATCATCTCACTCTAAGAGCAACAAAGCTGTTAGGTTCGCCTCTGATAAGTCTAGCAAACATGTTGCACTGCTTTCAACTCAGAAGGATAGTTCATCCTTCTTGCCTTCATGTTTTGCTTGCGGCAAGGAGGATCACAAAATATATGTATGTCCTTTGTTTAAAACTAAAACCCCTCAAGAGCGGTATCAGCTCGTCAAAAAGGTCAAACGTTGTGTATCTTGTCTCGGCACTCATGATATTAAACAGTGCAAATCTCAAGCAACTTGTACAACTTGCAAAAAGCGACACCACAGCTTGTTACATTTTCAGAGCACAATCCCACCGGATGCTCGGTCTCATGAAAAGTCAAATGACACTCCTCCCTCTACAAAGATGTCTGCACTAATGGCATCTCATTCTCAATCATGCAGCAATTCTTCTACTGTACTCCTTGGTACTTTATTAGTACAACTCACTTCTCCTCATGGCAATACTCATGTGTTCAGGGCATTATTAGATTCAGGAAGTATGTGTGACTTCATATCTGAACGCGCTGCTCAATTGTTAGGCACTAAGCGCACAAACTCTACTCTTCAGGTCGTGGGCATAGCACAAACATACACCCACACTAAAGGCATGTTACACTTAAATGTGAAGACTCTCTCAGGCCGTACTATGGCTGCTCAACAGCCCTTTTTAATTCTAGATAAAATCTCTGTGGACCTTCCTAGAGTGGAATTGTCACCGGAAGTGTTCAAAAAGGCCAAAACTTACACTCTGGCGGATCCTACATTCCACCTTCCCGGTGGTGTGGACGTTCTCTTGGGAGGAAGCATATTTCCGCACTTATTGACTAGTGAAAGGTACTCTCTTGGTCCCAACTTACCTCACGCCATAGGAAGTCACTTTGGCTTTATTATCATGGGACAAGCCCCTTGTTTGACATCTGCCCCACTAGTATCAAACTACTCTGTGTCTCTGCTCTCTACCAATGAAGTAGATTTGCACTCATCTCTCCAAAAGTTCTGGTTACAAGAAGAATTGCCCTCATGCAATAAACTGACAGCGGAAGAAGAACTGTGCGATAAACACTTTGAAACTACTCATAATAGAGACTCAGACGGACGCTATATTGTCAGCCTTCCGTTCAAACAAGCTCATCCCCCTCTAGGCTCATCTAAACTTATTGCTGAACTTAAACAACCCACTAATGTCATCGTGAAACTTGTACAAAAAGTTCATTTCAATGAGGATATCACCGCTATAGAACAGCAAAAGCTGTGTTCATCCAAACTTCGGCGGTTGACGCCTTTTATTGACGCCAACGGTCTACTACGTGTGGGCGGTAGACTTAAACATGCTCCCCTTGATTATGATTCAAGGCATCCACTCCTGCTACCCAAACACCCCCATGTGGTAAATTTAATTGTCTCTCACTATCATGTGAAACATTTACACGCTGGCTCGCAATTGACTCAAGCTCTAATCAGTCAAAGATTTTGGATTTTATCCGCTCGGAGCGTAATTCGCTCAAACATTTTTAGATGTATCACTTGTTTCAGGCACAAGCCTAAGAATAAAACCCCTCTCATGGGTGATCTACCCAGTTCCCGTGTCATGCCAGCTCGACCTTTCCTCCACACTGGAATGGATTACGGAGGCCCCTTCAATACCAAAGTGCATAATTTACGTGGCACTCGAACCATCAAGACATACCTATGTCTTTTTGTGTGTATGGTCACTAAGGCCGTGCATCTCGAGGTCGTTACCGACCTGACCACAGATGCTTTTATAGCTGCCCTCACAAGATTTGTGTCACGCCGTGGACTGTGTGCCGACCTGTACAGTGATTGTGGTACAAACTTTGTAGGTGCCAATACGCTTTTGTCTCGTATCGTTCATGATTCGATTAAATCCCAAAAGGCCCGTAGTGAAATCAGTGACTTCGCCTTGAAAAACTCTATTAACTTCCATTTTAACCCACCTGCTAGTCCAAATTTCGGAGGCCTCTGGGAAAGTTCCATTAAAAGCGCCAAGTACCATCTCAACCGAGTCATTGGAGAACATCTTCTTACGCTCACCGAATTTATGACATTGACTACTCAGGTTGAGGCTATGTTGAACTCTCGCCCTCTGACTCCTCTATCGGCTGATCCTGCGGACTTCGCAGTGTTGACTCCTGGCCACTTCCTGATCGGGGCTCCTCTCGCAGCAGTTCCTGAAGAAGATCTCCAAGATCGTCCAGATAATCGGCTCCGTCACTGGCAGCTCGTCCAGGCTTTCCACCAAAGGATATGGAAGCGATGGCGTGCAGAATACCTCCACACCCTCCAGCAGCGGGGAAAATGGACGACACCCTCTCCAGAACTTCAAGTAGGGGACCTAGTACTCCTCCACGACTCGTCTCCACCTCTTCAATGGCCTCTGGGTCGCCTCACTGCCCTGCATCCAGGTCACGATGGTGTAGTGCGCGTAGTGGATGTGCGCACCCCGCAAGGAACATACAGAAGACCAGTGTCAAAGGTCTTCCCACTTCCCTCTAATTGAGAGTCACGTGGCATGCCGCCTTTGTAATATACATTCTAGAGACTTCATATTTCCTGTTGAAGCCCATAGTTCTTCAAGGCGGCCGGCATGTTGCGTATTCCTTAATTTAATTGTGTTATTATTTAATTTTGTATTTAATTTAATTTAATGATAGTTTTATTCCTATATGTCACATATTATCACATGCTATATTTCTAAGTTAAAACACACTCACATATATACACTTTGCTGGCCAGTATGAATAAGGACGTTGTAATCCAATGCCAAATATCATACGATCCTCGCGGACGCTGTTGTGAACCCCTTAAATCACGCCACCCGGCTAACGTGGTTTTTCCGCAAGCGGGAAATGGGCAGTCGCCTCTGAATCCGCGCCGGTGTACAGTCGCCGCGTCGCGTGTCTCTACATTTTCTAGTCTCTTTTTTAATCTCTCTTAATTAATTGTGTCAATCACGGTTTCAAGACTCAATTGTTCAGTGCCGCTCTTCTAAACACCATTCTCAGTGTAATTTTAATAATAATCAATCCGTAATTAATTCGTGTGCTCACCGCGACCCTCAAGTGCGTTCTTCTCAGTGTTTGTGAAGTGCTTCAAGATCCCCCAGCGAACCAGGGAGCTCCCGGTAAAGAACTATGGACATTACTGACCCCTGGGACCTGGAGACGTCGCTTTGGTGCCAGGAAGCCCTTGACGGTCAGCTCAACCCATCGTACCAATGGTAACTCTCATCTTCTGTAATTATCAGTGTATTTAAAATCACTTGGTCCTTCGAATATATTTAAATTAATTTGTCTCATTTCCCACCGAACACCCAGAGAACTGACTTTTGGTTAATGATGCGTTCTTCATATCATCAGGCAGCTTATTATACAGCTTTATTCCCATGTAATATATACTTTTTTCCAAAACTGCTGATGAATGATGTGGGTATATCAGGAGGTTCTTGTTTCTGGTGTTATGTTGATGCTCGGTTTTTTCTTGTGAATACCAGATCATGTTATCTCGCACATGACATATAACTTCGAGAATGTATAAAACTATGTCTATGTCTATGTATAAAACTCTGTTATTTTCTATTTTCCCCATAAACCCATATTTTCTATTAGAACAACTTAAAAAACATATTTTTGGATTTTCTCCGTAATCTGTTAAGCCAGGTAAAAAATTCAAAGTACTAATTTTTTTTCAAAACTCTTTTGAATGATTTTAGGTCTAATTGTTGAATTTATATAAGCCAAAACCCATTTTTGATCCTTTTTAAACCCCATAAAATCCCATTCCTATGGTCAAGAAGAATCAAAGTAAGTTTCATTGTTTGATTTCAATAAACAGGTTTGCATTATGTGCAATATTTTCTAAAAGCTTGGGCATACTATCTTTCCTACCCATTTCTTTAGAATAATAAGTACCGTCCCCATGGAAAATTTTCTGGATATACCAATGTCAAAGTGAATGTTACCTTTCAGTTGAGGAGTTAACGCGGTGGACCATGCTTGAATTGGGTGTATTTTAATGAACTGTGCACTTTTGTATTGGGTGCTTCTACGTGCCAAACAATGCAAGTCAATCATCATCAATGTTGAAACTTTGATGTATATGACGTATACAACTGTTTGTACATCCAACCTAGGCTATTATTGTTACAAGGCGGTCTGCTCTAAATTGTTCTTCCTATCGAATATTGCACAATGTTTTTGTTTGCAGTGTCTGCGAGTTATCCGTTCCCTCCAGGTCATTTACCTGATGGAGCTAGTCAACCAGCCTTCACGAAAGGTGAGATGGTCATACTCCAAGCATTATCGTCATTATTAGGATGACTATATTGTATGCATTGTGAATATTGTTAATTAATATGCGTATTCCGGTTATTAATGGCATCTAAGAAATTAGGAGATTCTTATGCTCACACTCACAAATGAATGCCAGGTAGATGACTTACACTCTAGGGTATCTAGCAGAAAACTGATAATTTAATTAATAAAACTGATAATTTATAAAATGATTACTTTAACCTTTGTGGTATATTTGTAATGGCAGATCTTACACGCTCAATACGGATCGCGATATTTGGACTGTGATTCTGGATCACGATACGGATTGAGTGTGTAAAGTCAAATATTGATGTGTGATCCATGTTGACTGTGTAAGTTCAAGCCCAGTAAACAATACCGTCAATATTTATCACGATTCAGATCATGATTGTGTTGATCATGTAAGATCTGCCAATCTTCATTGAATTTAGAAGATAATGACATTAAACACCACATAATTGTGGTAATAATAACGTATAACAGCTTGTATGCAATAAACAACAAAACTCATACTTTATATCATAATAACAGGTGGCTATCCTCTTTTTTCTCAAAATTTACTGCTGACTACAAATATTTTTGGTTAGGTATTAATCCACTTAGAAAATTTCCTAGTTTTGTATTGGCGCTACTAAGCATACTGAAGCATCAAGGGTGTTTTGTACAGGCAGCTTTTAGTTTGTGTGCGTTAGTCAAGCAAGGGTCCAAAATTCCTTAGGTCCCATGAATAAACAGAAAACATATAAATTAAAACTCTTTTTAAAAATATTCAGCTTATTAAATTTTTTAATTTTTAGAGTTTCAGTGGCATCTTTGGCCATCTTCATCAAAGACATCTATATACATAATTCCCTAAGCAATTTTTTTTAGCGAAACTGTGAGCGTTATACAAATTGCAGGAAGATGGGTGGAATCTCAAATTAAAGATCTCGGTCCCATGCACGAGGGAAAATTATCGATATGTCCATAATGTTACCAGTAAATGATAAATAACGTAAAATGTCCTCAATAAGAATAGCATGGGGATTTGAAAAACATGTGCTTTGTGTACATTAGATAGAACATATGTTTTGGTTTATTGTAAAAAGAGAGCCAAGTGAAAGACAATGAGTGAAGATGATCTTATATTATAATACTCGCCTAAAGTGGTGATACTATATATGTATATATATATATATATATATATATATATATATATATATATATATATATATATATATATATATATTTATAATGACTACAAAATCTATTACAAGTATTATAATAATCTTACAAAGTATTAAATATTTACGGCAGATTTTTACATCATCATTCAGATAAAAGAAAACTTTGAAATCTAGCATATGTACCGTATTCAAGAAAATAATAACATTTTTTTATCATGAGCCGGGTACAATGAACAAAGAGTTATAGTTCAAGAAATGCTTTCTTTGTTTACATCAAAGGATATGTTTTAGTTTGATTTTTACACGAGAATAAAATAATCACATTGAATAAAAATTAAATATGAGTTCAAACATATAGTGTGGCAGCACAAGAAGTATTGCAATTATGAAAACTACCCAAGATAATTTTTGGGTGGTTTACAAATTGTAGAATGATTGGACCAAGAGAGTTTAAATTAAAGATTTAATTTTTGTTATTGCCCCAAACTTTTATGACTATATAATGTGGTTTTAAATTACCTTATCGTCTCCAGTTCAAATCCGTTGTTGTCTACAACTTTCTGCACTGGTTTGTGCCATGTTCACGTAGTTCATAAGAAAAAATACAAGGTGGTAAAAAAAATCGGTCTGGACGACATCGTTAATATTTTAAAATGTTTTCATAAATAACAGATAATAATTTACGAACAGTACACAGAAAACACATAGACGCATGGACGGATGGACGGGTAGTTGTTTCGTACTATTACTTAAAAAGTTTTTTTTCCATTTTACTTTTATTTTGTTTATAAAAATTTACAAATATTACATCATTTTTTTAAATTTAACACTTTGCCTGAAGAATCTGGGCATTCTATGAAATATCTATTTATTATACACAATGCCTATGCAATGCAGATGAAATCCAAGAATTTACTCCTCTTCATACATTGTTTAAAATAAGCCAGCATTGTATAGAAAGCTTAAGTGTTCTATAGAATGCCTGTATTTAATACTTTTTCGGTAACATATACACTAACGTGAATGCAACTCTCTCAGCATGGTGGTGTGTTTGAGGTTGATTATTTTCTTCCCTGTGATCAGTAATATTTTATTATTTCTATTTATTTAATATTTACTCATTGTTTTTTTGGGGGGGGGGATTGTTCTAAAACATATCCTTTTTTCAGCTATAAATATTGTACCGGATGGTAATAAAGTCATTAAACACTCAAAAGATGGCATTTCCAAATTCTTTAGTTGACTACACATTGAGTGTAATATGGCCACCAAAGTCTAAGTCTAAGTCCAAACAAAACAATGAGAACAATAATACCATTCTTCATCCACGCTTATTCACTAACATTAATGTAACAAGTCCAAAATAGCCCTTTTTATTGGAAATTACCGTATCATGTAGTATGATTGGAAAAATGTAACTCCATATAAATAAATAGTATTAGTAGTTTATATCTCAGATAAAAAGCTTGAAATTTTTAAATGGTCCAAAAAACATTAAGAAAAAATAAGTATTTTTATTATTTTTCTTGAATTTTTTAATTTTTCAACTACACTCATCTCTCATTCATACTTGGCTAACTAGCTATTTAGTTAGGTCGCCATTTCAATAAAGGTATTAACTCAGTTTTATTTTTTTACGTAGCTTCTCCAACAGACTCCTTGGACTCATCCGGTGAATCAGGATCAGGTAAGACCTATCCAGATGAACATATATGAAGTGGAAAAATAATCACAAAGTAATCAGGATTGTTGATATCTAACATATTATAATTTATAAGCTCACTTTTATTACTCACTTTTGAAAGATGAAAAGTACGGTGAAATTTTCATTTAGGCCCATTCTCCACTTGTGTTTTGATTCACGACGACATCGTGAGTGAATCGCGTCTGAGACGCCCGGAAGTAAAAAGCCTATTCTCCCACTAGGCGGCAGTCACGCCGGCGACAGCCAGTGCCGTAGTAAAAAATTACTATCTCCATCTTTTTATCAAATGAAGGGTCTAGGTCATGCTGTGAATATTGAGTTTTTATAGCTTGAGAAACATAATTTATTTTATCGTAGTTTCGTTTTGCTCTATATAGTTAGACGTGGCTTTTTAGGATGAGAGGTAAATAATAATTGTGACAGTATAAAAAATAGACACAACTAACTTTAAAAAATTCATTTTAGTCCTATTTATGAATATTTTTACTAAAAAAGATATTTTTTGAAAATAAACAGTCTTTTACTGATAAGTACAGTTAATGTAACAATGTACAAAAAACCAACTTACATGAATGTTAAAGTAAAGGCAAATAAAATAAAAAACTTGTAGTAAGGCTAAGTAACTAATTCTCTTCAATCCAAATTCTCATTAAGATTTACCAATAACACCTAAACCAGAATTTGACCAGATTAATAAACATTATTACTTATTAAATCTCTTTACACGTTAGCATCAAAATTCTGCTCAATCTTCAAAATAATTAGTCTTTGCTATATTAAAGAATATCAGAATGATATTTTAAATCTTTGTGATCAATATCAAAAGAATAAGAAAACCCAAAAATATATTTCCTACAAGATACCAGCAGAGCGTAAAATTACTAACGAATGTGGTAATTAAATCCATGCATGCGTAGTAATTAAAATGGTCAGGCATGCAGCCGGGCGACAGTCACGGGAGAAACGCCAAGTGGGGAATGGATTACAACGATGTCATCGCGTTTTTGATAGGTCTGTCGACCACAGAAACGCCGAGTCACCCACTGTCGCGGCATCCAAAACGCCAGTGGATACGCACCCATTACTCACATGGTTCCAGTTCATGTGCATTTCAGATGCGAGCAAAACTCCGCGACAGAAACGCAAGTGGAGAATGGGCCTTACAAGCTTCGTAGTTTAATTTTATTTTGTTGTTTGTTGTTGTATGTGTCGCAGTTTCTGCACTCGAAGGGCATTGCAAGTCTACGGCATTGGAGCATTACTTTGCTGGAAAAGTTTTAATCTTAATCATAACTATGTAGACAACAAACCGTATGCTAAATTTTAGTATTAAATGTATTATTGAGAAATGAATTATAATTCTAATCTGAGATCCATTAAAGTTTGAATGCCCAAAGACTCTACCATTCTGTTGGTTAGGCAAAAAGGTTGATATGAATAAGGTTTTGAGGGGATAAACCAATGGCAATTTCTCTCACCAGAATCAAATCTGCGAACTCTCATAGAAAAATGAAAGCAATAACCATTAGCTTAATGATTAAGTTAGCACAAATTTTATTGCTCCCAATTAATCTTTTTATTTGTGTGTTGTTTTAACCTATAGATATATTCCTGGAAAAGTAGGTTTTGTAAAGGTACCGGTATGACATAAAACTTTTTAAAGATTTTCATGGAATTTTTATATCATTTTAATTTTGAAACTGAAAGATTATGGATAAAAGTTTTTAATTAGATATAACTTACATATCTTCAGAAAACTTGCTTTTTAACTCTTTTAGTGTTATGGTATGATATATCGGATCCCGACTTTTTAAAGAAAAGCACTAATATCCATTATATTGGATCTGGCCTTTCATCCGAAAAGTCTGACGATCCAACATATCGGCTAGTTACCGATGACGGGAATATCATTAATCAATCTTGATATCGCCGATGTCGGCCTTAATTGTTATTTCGAAAAATCGATGATTTCATTTGATTTTCCATACAATCTAGACCCAAAATATCATTCACTAGCACTTTTTACTTTGAAAATTAATTGTTTATGTTTTTTTTTTCTCATGGGTTTATCTCTGATGCCCCAGCATTTTTCTGAACTTATTTGAATAATACTTCCAGAACTTTTTAAAAGCTATGTAAACATTTTTCCAGGACCGAACAGGTTAATCACAAAAGCGCACTGTTTGGTATAATGTGATTAGTACCAGGTTAACCGAGCCTTGCTCGTTGGTTTTAAATCACTTCTGTTATAGTGTCATGGTAATCAAGCTATTAAATCTACATCAGACTCTTCACAGATAACAGCTGTTACAAAAACCTCTTAAAATTAGTCTTCCTTTATTTTTGTTCACTTTTACTTGTTATTCCGTTACCAAAATAGCAACCATAAGACCAATGTTAAAAATTACGATTTTTAAACTTAAATTTAGACCAAATTCGATTTTTCCTGGGATTGAGGCTGTTTCTAAACTTATTTCCGGGCCAAAACACCCTTGAATGCAAAGTTTAAGCAAAATCTAACCGTTAGATTTTGAGATTGTGGAACACACATCGCTTCAGACATTACTTGTATTATAGTATAGGATATTTGTAGTAATTTAATTAATCCCTTTGTCATATTTCAGCTCCCGAGCCGTTGGCCAGCAAAGTCTTGTTGGAAGAGGTTGAGTGGCTACAGCAAGCATTGAACACCTCAGACAAAAGCGTCACGATCGGAGGAGACAGTTATAAACTCGGAATCAATGAGGTAAAATAATAGCACACAACTTTGTTTTGTAATCCAGGGTGTCTACTGATACTGGAATTACTGGAAATACTGGAAATTCTAAATAGATACTGGAATAATTTAATTTTATTAAAATCCGGAAATTGTTTTTTTAATGCATAAAATATAGATTTTGTCATTTGATTCGTACATTTCGATGTAAAAATGTTTCACCTGTTATTATTGTTGTTAAAGTATGTTTGCAAACCAACATCAGAAAACTTGTAGTTCTGTTCAAATAATTAACTAACCAATTAAGAAATCTAAACATTTGTGTTAAAGATTAAGCTTATAAATTAATAGGCAAAGCATGTTTATTTTCTTACTTTTTTCTCAGCTTGTGTGTATCGTAAGAGAAATCCGTGCATACTATTAGAAAGGTTCATCCTGTAGATGAACAGAATGCCATTATAATTCACATCAACCTCCAGGGGTACGCCCTCGAGGCTTTCAAAGTTTCAATGTTAATCTTATGGAAGAAGGGTAATTTATTAAATAAATTGGAACCCAAATCAGGTGATATTTTGGTAGAATTTTGACCAGTGGCGATCTCTTAATACAAAGATCCATGTTAAATTTGTTTATATGTAAAAATTTTGTTATTGTTACTCCAAATTCAGGTTAATAGTTTGCGTGTGATACTGGAATTTTTTGAAAAAATGCACTTGAAATACTGGAAATATACTGGCGTTCCAAAATCAGATATCAGTAGACACCCTGTAATCTCAAGATTCCTCTGGCAATAATTAACTCACTGTGAACAACTCACTGTAAAACATATTACAGAAACCAAAAGAATATTTTTGAGGTTATTTAAAAAAGACAGAGTTTCAAAACAATTTCAGAAGTATATACAGGAGGGTCCCGCAAATCGGAAGTAGTTGAAACTGGACCCTGTCTGGTTTAGGGAATTTTCGTAATAGGGGAAAATAGACCTGGTCTTAAGGTGGGTTTACACATGAGAGTTTTTCACTCTCAGAGAGTTTCGTACTCTCAGCAGGTACTCGCAGAGGTGTTTACACAACCAGCGAATTTTTCAAGATGGTTAATCCCAGACAGTTTTCTGCGAGTACTATCAACAGCTGTCTGAGATTTTTATGAGAGTAACTAACTACTCTCCGAGAGTGAAAAACTCTCACGTGTAAACCTACCTTGGTGGGTTTACACATGAGAGTTTTTCACTCTCAGAGAGTTTCGTACTCTCAGCAGGTACTCGCAGAGGTGTTTACACAACCAGCGAATTTTTCAAGATGGTTAATCCCAGACAGTTTTCTGCGAGTACTATCAACAGCTGTCTGAGATTTTTATGAGAGTAACTAACTACTCTCCGAAAAACTCTCACGTGTAAACCTACCTTTACACCTCTGTACAAAATTTCATCAAAATCGGAGGTATCTTTCAAAAGTTATCACTACCACGAATACACACACACACACACACACACACACACACACATATAAATTGAGGTATTAACACACACACACACCATATATATTGTTTTTGGCTTCTGGGGACCTCAAAATGAAAAACTAACACAGTCCTGGACTTAGTTCTTACCATGGCTACTACCATAATAGCGAATTTCTTATAAGGAAATTCGCTAAAATAAAAAAAATGACACTACTGTTAGTTGTATCACTATTGTAAATGACAAAGTTATTTGGCTGATTTGCCCTTTACTCCAGACGGACTCTTCATTCGGAGAGTGCACGTTCAACAACGGTGATGGAGAGTGCCACCACATGCAGTACTGCGCCTTGGATGTCTTCAGGGATGACGTCTCCAAGTATCTGCCCTACAAATGTACCATCCCCGGGGGGTGAGTAGTCACACTGATTTTCTATTCAAAAGCAGAAAAATATTTGATTTCTTATTTATTATCATTATGTTTGGCGGTTGGTTGTGTTATTAAAGAAGTATTTAGATTTAGAGCCTGACTTTTGTCAAAAACTGTTGCTGGGTTAACAAGCAGTTATGTGAATAATCTGGATCCAACTAGTTGAGTGGAAAATAATCACTGTCACTCAGTTCAAAGATCCATAACATGAAGCAAATATTTTTCTTATGCCATTTTTTTGTAATTTAATAAAAAACAAAGAAAAAAATCAGTGTTATTGAAAAAAAACTATGTATGAAAAAGAATATTGCTCGCCAATATGTTTTTAACGACACACTGCAGTCATTAATAGGTAACGAGTTGTCTGCATCATACTGATTATCTAAAGTGATTTATTGTTCTTACTTTATAGTATAGCTAGATGGTAGTAGTATTTTCTTGCTTGTGCAGAAAACCAATTGTAAATGTCAGCAAAATCGTAGTTTTTTTTACATTTTCTTGTATTTTTTATTTTTAAGGTTTGTTTCATAAGTTTTGCAACGTTGCACAAACATGAGCGGTCACCTCTAGCTAGCCTATGTGACTTGATACCGTGACCATACCTTGCTGTCTTAAGATCACCGCACAGGCCTATTAGCCCATGGTGACGGGCAGTGGAGGTTAAAAAAATTTTTTTTTAATGGGATTTGGTAAATTAATTAACTAGAAAGCTTTAACCACATGAACCCTTTCAAGTCAAGTGGGATATTATTTTGATGATTAATACTCACCGTCAATGTTATTAAAAGGTGTTTTTAATGCATTTACAATGAGTAATAATCATTATGATCCCCCACAATTTCTGGTCCCCAAAACATTATCATAGATATTATTATATTTTAATTGGTAGTTTTACGAAACTATTTCTATATAACGTTTATGGCCTCAGTTTATGTGAAAACTGTGTTCTATATGTCCATAGTTTATTTGAAATTCTCTTCACCTCCATTACCAATTAAATTTACATTTTGTCGGCAATATCAAGTGCAGTATGTTATTCACAATTTATCTGCTTTCTCAGTTTCTTGGGAGTTTGCTGTCCCAAACATCTCATATGACGGACAGAGAAGACATCCAACATCAAGTGCTTCCTTCAAAAGTATTCCCTCATATTATTTAGTGATGTTTAGATGTAATTGTACCTAATAAAAATATATTTTTTACGTTCATTTTTAATATTTTATTCCCAAGTCTGCTATAAAGTTAGTTAGCCTTTTTTGTTACAGCTAATTTAAAATTGTTTATCAGGTACATGAAGAAATAAATAAATTAAAAGATTTATTATTTAAAAGTTGTAATGGAGCTATTATATGATTATAGCCCTGCTTTTAAAGGAAATAATCACTTGAAATTATTGCTCAACACATAGATAACGACAATTGAAATAGGTGATCAAAATGTGACGTGATTGAAAACCAACATGACCAATTAATTAATGATACTTCTAAAAATATGGAAATGCAACTCCTTTTTTGATTTTTTATAAACTATATTTCTGACTAATCTTTTAATAAACTCTAAGAAAGTTTATTTCACTCAGGCCTACAAAATAAACACATTGAAACCTTTATTTATAGTTCAAATGTTAATCCCCATAGTGTGTGCTGAAGCCTAGCACCGTATACAATTTTTCTAGACAAATATTAAGAATCAAAGTTACCATAAAAATTATAGGAATATAGGCTAACTGCAAATACAATACTTACAGTTTTACATAAACAGCATAAACAGGCCTTATTGCTTAAACAATTTAATTTGGAAAAACGTTTTAGTTTACAAAAGGACATTCACAAATTTTTCACAAATTTGGACATTCTCAAAATCTATAATACACAAGACAAAACAACAGCCCAAGATAAACAAGATGTTATGCTTGTTGATTTTATGTGTATTAACATAATGCGTGTCAATAAATACAGTTCATTGTTTGCCTGGTAATGCATGGACATGAGGAAGAGTGTATACAAAAACAAAAACTGTACAAAGTCACTAAACTAAAATATAAAGGAATAAATGTGGGCAAATTAATAACAAGTAGTGTACTTGTTGCTCAAAATCAAGCAATTTAATTTGGACTATCACATATCATTGCCAAAAATGTTATGTTTATTTCTAAATCAGTTACACCCAACTAATTCAATATTGTGAATATTATCAAAAGCGCATAAAATATATGTATTGCACAAGATAGAGGCATTTATACCCGGCGCTCGACGTGTAAAGCTTTATACTTGCTTTGCTATTGATAATCATAAATTTTCTACTCACTTCTATCTGTGAGAGGTAAATTGGAAGGACAATTGAATCGACACAGTGAGGGGTGCAAAATTAACTATATTACTCATATACAAATTACTGTGATTAAATAAAGTTTAAAATAGCTGGACATACTTCTCATATTCACTTGGAGCACAGTTCCACTCATAATACACTAAGTACAAATTACCCTATAATCTGGCGTGATTTAATCTATATGTCACTTCAAATTGTTGTGGTTGATGTTAATTAACCCAAAATTTATATATATTAGAGAACCCGTGCTGCTCCGCAGCATTGACAGATAGTGATAATTTAATAGTTCTAACAATGAAATTAATAATTCTTAGTATTTGGTGTGCCTACTAAGAACTACAGTATATGAAACTGAGTTTAAGAACACAAAAAATAACACAAAAAACAAACAAACAATAAAAACTATCTCATTTAGTCAATCTACAGTTACATGATTGAAATTAAGCATCTACATTATCATGATTGATATTTTTGTAGACGTGTTAATAAACAAAAATAATTAGGTCTTTTATGTGAACATTATTTTAGTATGCATCAATAAATCCAAAATATGAAACAGTGAAATGTCACAGAAAAAACAACTTAGGTATGACACATTAAATAACATGAACACAATAAACATATACTGTGGTTTCTTTTATTTAATCATATGTTTAATGGACATTGTAAAATAATTTAAGAAAGGGAGAGATAAGTTGCCAAATTAAAAGGATATGTGGAATCTATATTAGTAATACCATCTAAAATTACTCATCCAATTCATTTAGTTTGAGGCAAAAATTTGGAAGTTTCGTGTTCACGGCGCCAGAGTCACTGCCATCAATGTTGTTATTATTCAGCTGGGTTTTCAGTGCTGCCAAAAAACTTTACCACAACATAAACATTCCATTCTTGGTTGAAAAGAGTGGTAATACTGATTTATCTATGATATGTCTCTTGTACTTCATGTACGCCGCAGAAGATTGCACCACCGTCAATAGGTTTCAAACACGCCTATGCTATGAGAAATCTATTCACGTTCAGTTTTTCTGCTCCCCTTTTTTAGTCTAAAAACCATGGTAACTAATCACTTTTCCTGCGATTGCTTTCAGGTGAGTTTACATTTTTATTTATTCTGAAATAAATTTTATCAATTTAGTTTTGATACACAGATTCAGTCTTGCTGATTTTCAATTTATGTATTTTAAAAATGTTGCTCTATTCTTTTATGTGTTAAAACTAAAAATTTGCAAATATGTACCCAATATCAGAGCTCTCACTAAGTGTCCTATATAGTAAAACTATTGCAGTGAAAACAATTTTTAAAATTTTAAGGCTGAACATTTAAACTGTATGAATACGGTAGGGTAAAATTTGAAAATTGAGTTTGATATTGTTTGTGAGTAGATCTAATAATAAGCAAAATATATTAAATTTAAATATATTACAGTTCACTTTATTTATTACTTTCTCTAATCTCATTGGCTGAACCTCTGCCACATGATTGCAAATTTTATCTATCTTATTTTGATATTCTTTCAGATCCCGTATAACTCTTTGAGCACTAGCATTCTACTGATCCATCGTCGGTAAGTTAATAATGATGTTTATACTTTGATTATGTATGGAAAATTGATATTAGACTTAATTATAAAATCAATTATGAGAAAAACAGTATATAAGTCAAATACTGTGGAATACTTTTTATTTTATAATATAATATAAGATTTATTCTCACTTGTTAACTTAATTTTACTAAGTGCCTAACTATGTCATCATTCGGATAGAGGGTCATCCTTATACTATAACCCTCGCCACGTAACTTGACGAATGAATTATTATTTCCATTACTATTCAGTTAAAATTATTGGATGATCAGATGTTCTATAAAAGTTTGCATGCAACATAAGCTCAATGTTTTTTAGAAAAGTACCCGTCTTTTAGATTTTTATCTTTAGCAAAGGATATAGAACCCATATTAAAAAGATTTAATCATTTTAACGCATCAGATAGTTGAATTCATGTTTCGCATGATTGGTTTCATGAATTGGTATGATTTTTCTTCTCGATGACAGTGTACATTTCTAATGCATACAGGCCTGCATGAAAATTTGTTTGTGCAAAAGTCAGACTTTTCCTTGTTAACCACATGAACAAAGAATACAAATAAGTGATTAATTTGAATTCATCATTTAAGTTTTTGCATAGTAAACTCACCATACAGCCGACAGTATAAGAGTTTGGTACAATAATTAATTTCCATTAATTCACCAACTTGGTATAAAGAAAATTGGGTAAATAGCTAGTGTGTGATAATAATGTTGTCTGAAAATTAAAATCAGTAAAAATTAAATTGAATTACAAAATCAATTTTCAAAACTGTAATGCTGTTCAGGACGAGTTTTATTGATTTTTAAAGTGGTTAAACATTTCATTTTATATAAGAATTCATAGTAACAACAAGTACAGTATTTTTTTAAGCTGAACATTGTAAAGTTTATAACTTAACCTTTACTTGAAGACTGAATTGATACCAACTGTATTATAATTTAGTCTTAATGACGCCATTTGCTATATGAATAAAGATATTGTTAATGAAACCAAACCAAAGTAGAAATTTAAAACTAACACTATATATATTTGTGGTTTTCATTTCAGAATTAGTTAATCGTCTGACACAATGGCGGATGTATGGTGCCTGTGCGCGGTCGGAGCAGCCGGAGTCGTAATCCTGGTCGTCGGGAGCTACATTTATTATCTTTACACCGTTCCTAGGGTCCTCCCAATAGATTTTGCTCCCCAACACGAAGAACACGAAGAAACAATCGAGTACCCATGGTACAACGATTTCACTTGTAGGCTAATGGTCAGGGAAGTGCCGGTACAAACTGATGCGATAGGTCCTTTAGAATACAGGGATACCGGGGTACAGACATTGCATGTTAATTTTTTGCGTAGATTGTTTCCTGCGTATAGGTTTGAAAATCCCGGCCAAGTTTCGCGTGATGAAAAAATTGCTCGTACTAGGGCCTATTTCTACCCTTTTTACAGGGTCAATTCCCCAATTGTTGACATACTACACACAGATAGGGGCGTGTCTACCCATGCGAATAAAGCCACACAAACAGACAGGGAACTTTTTTACATTCTGACCCGGTCCAAAATTCTTAGCAACTTTGTTTGATTTGATAGAGAAATTTGTTAGGTAGGGCGTGGGTAGACCCTGTCAGAATCACTTGTGGTAGGGTAGGGAGAATCACTAAGGATAGGGCTAAGGATAGGGTGGGGACACAAAACAAACAACATACACCTCTCCGGCCCCAGGACCAAGATGAAAGTTGCGATGATCGCAAGCGGGTGACATTCTCCACATTGTGTTGCCAAAGTGGCAGCGATGCCCAGGCAAATACCCCCTAAAGGTAAGCCTATTAAACCTACTTTGTTTAATTTTTATTTAATTTTTCAACACAAAATGTGCTTATTGTTGGATTAATCAGTCAATCATATTTAGTTGTACAAATTTTTCCATATATAGCTGGCTGAATTGTAATATGTTTCACCGAATTCACAGTTAAGGTCAACCTGTAAATTGTTTAATTACAACCAGTTCAATTTGTTTTAAATCCAGAGTGAAGGCTCAAAATAATTACATATTGGTGTTAATATCGGCAGGGTGTAAAACTTTGTACACAAAAAAAAATTGAATGATAATGGGTTTTTTAAATACTCAATGAATGAGTCTCTAATCGATATAAATTGCATAAATCGAGACGGCTAAGTTTTAGAGAACTTGTTACTTTCAAACAGATATGTAGTAACATAATATCTTGTCTCTTACTCTCTTTTTTAAATGAGACACAGCACATTAATATTTATGATGCACATATATATTTTCTGTGTCAAAAAAATTAGGAAAAATGTTACTTTCTGGAATTTATGCTGAAGAGCTTAATGAAAGGGTGTTGGCATTTTTGACTTGGACAAGAAAGATGAGAAAGTAATACATAGGGGTTGAATACATAGGGGGTCTTTCATCGTTAAAGTGACAAGTTTAAAGATCCATGATGATGAAAGGCTTAGATAAATATTACCTTCTGTAACGAGTAACCAAAGGCTGTAAGACGAGTAAGGCTGTCAAGATTGAGTAATAAAATACTCTCCATAATTTGTAACAACCAACACAAAGATCTTTTTTGAGATTAATTTAAACATGAATAAAAATAAGTCTAATACTTTGTCATATCTGACAGGCCGAAAAACCGGCAGCCTTCTCATCCCACGATGGGATTAGCTTCAACTGTGGCTACCTGTGCCACGTACTGGGACCTATGCGACGGCTTCAGCAGACCCGCCTCGCTTCAGCTCAGGTCTGCAAACCGGCAGCCATCTCCTCCGATCATCCTACGATGGGATTAGCTTCAACTGTGGCTACCTGTGCCACAGACTGGGACCTATGCTTCGGCTTCAGCAGACCCGCCTCGCTTCAGCTCAGGTCCGCGCCTATCGAGACTGGTACCTCTGACTTTACGACGTGAGGCGTCAGGATGTGTCTGGGGAACGAGGGAAACGTCTATCCCTCACTCTTCTAGAGGATGAGTCGTTTTGACCCCAGCATTCAGGATGTCAACGAGAATCGAGGAAAACTACCTGATTCAATATTCCGGGGAAAAGTCAACGGAGTCTCGCGGTTGGAAAGGGGGTGGTAGCAGCGCAAGTGCTCATAGAGTCGACAGAGTGGAAGGGATCTCGATGAGAATCTGGTTGAACTACAGCTCTGAGCTCTTCTGGTAGGTTTAGACTATTATCCTTATCGTTTAGATCATTGTTTTTGTTCTACAGAAACGTATTTGAATAATTGTCTCCTTGAAAAAATAATTTATATTTTTTCTCTTAAGAACATCAAGCCTTTCAATGTTATAAAGTTAAAATCGTAAATAACATTTGAGAATATTTTCTTTCATTTTATTTAGGTAGACCACAACACATTTTTTTCTTTTTTTTACAACTTTGAAAACATTGGGATCTGTTTCGGAATTTGATTTGACTTTGATATAAACTGGCGGCACAAAGGAACAACGATGAATACAAGTCTGTAAGACACTTTGTTTAATTGTGTCATCCCTATGCAACAATTGTTGAAATACCATTGAATTTTTTTTTTCCTTTGGTAGTATGGGAAAATACAATAGTTTTCATCACTTGCATGGAAAGTGGCTCTTTCCTTTGCCCGACCTTGTTTAGCGAGCGAGGTGAAGCCGAGCTCACAAATAACGACTAACCACAGAAAAAGCACTTTAGTCCGAGAGATAAACACCGTTTTTCATCATACTATAAAAATAATAACTAATTTAGAAATTAATAAACTAAAATTTCAGTTTTTGTTTACTTTAATAGTTAAAATGTTCTAAAATAAAAACAACATAAAAACACAGCTGATAAGTCTAATGAATCAAATGTAAAAATATTCCGATTCAAATATGGGCAAGTCCGTTTTTGTTTTGATTATTTGGGTTAGTATGATTTTTTAGGATGTACGTAACTTTCAAGGTTAGCGCCCAAAAAAATGCATATACAAAAACACAATTTTTCTATGACTTTTAATAGGCGACAGAAAAAACCCCAACTTTGCAGACTAATTACAGGCCATAAAATGGTTGTTCAGCACTCGATGGGATGAAAAATATCTTGTTGATATTCACTCTAGCTAAATTGACGTTTTATCTTATAGCTATACTTTCAGCATTCCAATTACAAACGGATAAACTGGTTTGATTACAAATATTTGTTTGACAAAATATAATTTTCAGAATTATTTTCTATAACGTAGATTACGTTTTATCCAAAAATCAAAAGTAATGACATTTCATTTCTTAACCTTTGTTAGATAACGGGATACCATAATTAGCTAGATAAATTTTGCCAACCATGCAGACTAAAGATTTTTTATTTTTTACCTAATTAAACTATAATTTATAAACAAACGTGACTCCAGAGATTTTTTAAAGTACAAAATTTATTTGGAAATTTCTAGAATGTAAGCACTTTTTTCCTGAATAAAAATACCGTACTCTGGAAACACCACCGACGGAAAAAATGTCTACTCCCACACCTCTACTCAGAATTGCTGTTTTGTAACTCTCTGTGTGATATGCCCTTGTTTTGGACTAGCATTCAATTATCTTTCATTTTTAGTAAGATTATTTTTTTTAACACAGGGGGACGCTAAAGCTCTAGATGGTCTCAGGCAACGATCCAGACAGTGAATAAGGATTGACCAATAATCGCAGAAAACTAAAAGTCTTGAGTTGTAACAACTTAATAAACAAACTTTTCTAATCTATTTGTTTTCTTTACAATATAAACTCCCTGTTGCAGCAGACCTGCGTACTCAACGAATATTCAACAAGATTCGGTTTTTTAAACTTCCCTTATAAACATCATGGGATTGAGGATGTAGGTTTGTTTGTAGGGTATTGTCAAGGGCGGTCCTAGCTGTACATTTTAGGGGGGGTCACGGTTAAAAAATGTTATCAAGTTTTTTTTAATGAACCAAAGCCACGTCCTATAAACAAAAAAACTCAGATAGATCCATATTTAATAACTTCAGAGATTTATAATCCAGGGTAAAATTGGTAGAAACAAATAGTACATTAGTTGTTTCTATAGGGGATACCAGTTTAATCTAATTTTGTGCGTGAACCCCCCTCATGATTAGTCAGTTTTTACCGGCGGGAAAATATTTCAATATGATTCAATCCGCCAGTGTAGTTTATAGTGAAGGTATATTCGGGTGAAGATGTTATAATACAAATATAGAAGCTGTGAAGGCGATTATAGTGTTCATATTATCGAGTGAAGGTGTTGTAATAGTGTTTTATATGCCGCAATGCCGTTTATAGGGTAGGCCTACAATGAGGTTAACTGGAATTTATGCTGAAGAGCTTAATGAAAGGGTGTTGGCATTTTTGACTTGGACAAGAAAGATGAGAAAGTAATACATAGGGGTTGAATACATAGGGGGTCTTTCATCGTTAAAGTGACAAGTTTAAAGATCCATGATGATGAAAGGCTTAGATAAATATTACCTTCTGTAACGAGTAACCAAAGGCTGTAAGACGAATAAGGCTGTCAAGATTGAGTAATAAAATACTCTCCATAATTTGTAACAACCAACACAAAGATCTTTTTTGAGATTAATTTAAACATGAATAAAAATAAGTCTAATACTTTGTCATATCTGACAGGCCGAAAAACCGGCAGCTTTCTCATCCCACGATGGGATTAGCTTCAACTGTGGCTACCTGTGCCACGTACTGGGACCTATGCGACAGCTTCAGCAGACCCGCCTCGCTTCAGCTCAGGTCTGCAAACCGGCAGCCATCTCCTCCGATCATCCTACGATGGGATTAGCTTCAACTGTGGCTACCTGTGCCACAGACTGGGACCTATGCTTCGGCTTCAGCAGACCCGCCTCGCTTCAGCTCAGGTCCGCGCCTATCGAGACTGGTACCTCTGACTTTACGACGTGAGGCGTCAGGATGTGTCTGGGGAACGAGGGAAACGTCTATCCCTCACTCTTCTAGAGGATGAGTCGTTTTGACCCCAGCATTCAGGATGTCAACGAGAATCGAGGAAAACTACCTGATTCAATATTCCGGGGAAAAGTCAACGGAGTCTCGCGGTTGGAAAGGGGGTGGTAGCAGCGCAAGTGCTCATAGAGTCGACAGAGTGGAAGGGATCTCGATGAGAATCTGGTTGAACTACAGCTCTGAGCTCTTCTGGTAGGTTTAGACTATTATCCTTATCGTTTAGATCATTGTTTTTGTTCTACAGAAACGTATTTGAATAATTGTCTCCTTGAAAAAATAATTTATATTTTTTCTCTTAAGAACATCAAGCCTTTCAATGTTATAAATTTAAAATCGTAAATAACATTTGAGAATATTTTCTTTCATTTTATTCAGGTAGGCCACAACACATTTTTTTCTTTTTTTTACAACTTTGAAAACATTGGGATCTGTTTCGGAATTTGATTTGACTTTGATATAAACTGGCGGCACAAAGGCCTTTGTGTGTTCGAACAACGATGAATACAAGTTTGTAAGACACTTTGTTTAATTGTGTCATCCCTATGCAACAATTGTTGAAATACCATTGAATTTTTTTTTTCCTTTGGTAGTATGGGAAAATACAATAGTTTTCATCACTTGCATGGAAAGTGGCTCTTTCCTTTGCCCGACCTTGTTTAGCGAGCGAGGTGAAGCCGAGCTCACAAATAACGACTAACCACAGAAAAAGCACTTTAGTCCGAGAGATAAACACCGTTTTTCATCATACTATAAAAATAATAACTAATTTAGAAATTAATAAACTAAAATTTCAGTTTTTGTTTACTTTAATAGTTAAAATGTTCTAAAATGAAAACAACATAAAAACACAGCTGATAAGTCTAATAATAATAATAATAATAATCTTTATTGTATAATAATCTTAATTAAATTAATTAATTAATTAATTAATTAATTAATTGTATAATGAATCAAATGTAAAAATATTCCGATTCAAATATGGGCAAGTCCGTTTTTGTTTTGATTATTTGGGTTAGTATGATTTTTTAGGATGTACGTAACTTTCAAGGTTAGCGCCCAAAAAAATGCATATACAAAAACACAATTTTTCTATGACTTTTAATAGGCGACAGAAAAAAACCCAACTTTGCAGACTAATTACAGGCCATAAAATGGTTGTTCAGCACTCGATGGGATGAAAAATATCTTGTTGATATTCACTCTAGCTAAATTGACGTTTTATCTTATAGCTATACTTTCAGCATTCCAATTACAAACGGATAAACTGGTTTGATTACAAATATTTGTTTGACAAAATATAATTTTCAGAATTATTTTCTATAACGTAGATTACGTTTTATCCAAAAATCAAAAGTAATGACATTTCATTTCTTAACCTTTGTTAGATAACGGGATACCATAATTAGCTAGATAAATTTTGCCAACCATGCAGACTAAAGATTTTTTATTTTTTACCTAATTAAACTATAATTTATAAACAAACGTGACTCCAGAGATTTTTTAAAGTTCAAAATTTATTTGGAAATTTCTAGAATGTAAGCACTTTTTTCCTGAATAAAAATACCGTACTCTGGAAACACCACCGACGGAAAAAATGTCTACTCCCACACCTCTACTCAGAATTGCTGTTTTGTAACTCTCTGTGTGATATGCCCTTATTTTGGACTAGCATTCAATTATCTTTCATTTTTAGTAAGATTATTTTTTTTAACACAGGGGGACGCTAAAGCTCTAGATGGTCTCAGGCAACGATCCAGACAGTGAATAAGGATTGACCAATAATCGCAGAAAACTAAAAGTCTTGAGTTGTAACAACTTAATAAACAAAGTTTTCTAATCTATTTGTTTTCTTTATAATATAAACTCCCTGTTGCAGCAGACCTGCGTACTCAACGAATATCCAACAAGATTCGGTTTTTTAAACTTCCCCCATAAACATCATGGGATTGAGGATGTAGGTTTGTTGCCAGGGGGTATTGTCAAGGGCGGTCCTAGCTGTACATTTTAGGGGGGGGTCACGGTTAAAAAATGTTATCAAGTTTTTTTTAATGAACCAAAGCCACGTCCTATAAACAAAAAAACTCAGATAGATCCATATTTAATAACTTCAGAGATTTATACTCCAGGGTAAAATTGGTAGAAACAAATAGTACATTAGTTGTTTCTATAGGGGATACCAGTTTAATCTAATTTTGTGCGTGAACACCCCTCATGATTAGTCAGTTTTTACCGGCGGGAAAATATTTTAATATGATTCACTCCGCCAGTGTAGTTTATAGTGAAGGGTGAAGATGTTATAATACAAATATAGAAGCTGTGAAGGCGATTATAGTGTTCATATTATCGAGTGAAGGTGTTATAATAGTGTTTTATATGCCGCAATGCCGTTTACAGGGTAGGCCTACAATGAGGTTAACTATATATAGAGTGCTACACAGAGAGCGAAAATTGTCCACTGATTGGAGCCATGACATAAGATTATAAAAAAGGTGTTAAAAGCTTTAAACATTAATGCCTTGGTGACTCAGTCTGATAGCTACCCATTTGCTGGGGAGGGGACCAACGGGACCGGTCCCCCCCCCAGAAGGTTTAAAACGGCTTGTTTTAATAGATGAGGTATTATTTCGTAGTGGTCGATAATTTATTAAAAATATTGGTAAAGTTTGAACCTATGAAAATTAAGCGAGCAAACTGCAAGCTAAAGAGACACTCGCTGAATTGCAGGGTAACGTAAAGTTGGTGAGCGCCCGCTAGAGCAGGAGCATGTGTATGTTGCTTGCTGTCATCCCATTGGGCATCCCAAGGCCATCACTCCGCCAACTCCCTCCCCTTCACCCCTCCCTCCCTTCCACCGCACAAATCTGCCATTCGCCACGTCCATGTCAGTTCTGTGTAAACTGTCACAGCGAGATTTCGTGCAAGGTACGTCGGTGCATCTATTTTTCTTATTATATTGAACTAATGAAGTTGTGTTAAGTCTAAAGATGAGCGTGTTATAGGCGAGGAAGTAAAAACACAATATAAAGTGGTTTTTTGTTCTAATATGATTGCAAACAAAAGGAAAGATTAGAACAAACTGGATCAATTTTGTCCTTTATTAATATTAAAAAAGGAAGACGATTCTCAACCAAGTTGCAGTAACAGTATACCAACAGCAAGTTTCAGTTTGAACAGTGACGTCAAAGCGTTAGAAGGTGTTGGAGAATGTACGGTTTTTAAAGCAGCACAATCGGCCCAGCAAACGCAGTCTCTACACCTGTCTGAAGCCAAATATAAAATAAATAAAAAGATTAATTTCCTCCGTCTATTACAAAAATAACTTGAGGCAAGAAAAAGTCCTTTCTTTTTATTGTAAAGACATTTTGTTTGCAAAAGTATTTTACAATAATTTATTGTATATGAATAGTTTCTTAGTACTTGAAAACAGACAAGGATTCTGGATATTAATTGGAAAGCGACCCCCCCCCCTTACCCGCCAAACGCGGGTCGCACACCCTCTTACGCAGTGCGGATGACACACGGCCCACTCCTGCTAATATCTGAACTGTCCCCCCCAAAGCAAAATCCTGGGTGCGCCACTGTAGCTACCAGCTGAGCAGTGCTCGTATGACCCTATTTTGTCGGGAGATGACTTGTTGGCCAATGAGGGGGTTGGGGGCGAGGGGAAATTTACATCCGAAATCTACCAGTCATTTGGTTAACTAAGGAATAATAACCCCCGTCGCAGCAGACCTGCGTACTCAGCGAATTTCCAAATTAGTAATATTAATTTTGACCAGCTAAACCTGTAAACAAAATTTCATAACGTGCTCATAAATAGGGGAATAAATGTCTATTCTCCTTAAGATAAATATAGGGTCAAGAGTATGCAGGTATGCTGCCATGGGGAACACTAAAAGTAGGTTTTTAGCATAAAAAAATTTATTTCGACCATATGAAGCCATACCCTAAGTTTCATCTACATCTGTCCATAAATAAACGAGTTTGCCTATTTTCCATATGAATAACATGGGAAAAGAGTATGCAGGTTTGCTGCCATGATAAGCACAAAAACCAAGATTTTTTACCATAAATGGATGAATCTTAACCAAATGAAGCTAAATACCAAGTTTCATCCAAAATATTGGTTAATAAGTGGAATATTAACTTATCGTTATTCTCCATAAGATTAACATTGGAGCCCAAAATACAATGTACTGTCTTTAGACTTTTTAATATCTCGGTAACCAATGGAGATAGAGCAAGGCTTCAAATTACTAAATTGTGTGTTTGTTTAGCTAAATCCAATGGTGAAAATAAAAATTTAAAATTTTTAAAAATTACATATGAAAAATGCAAAAAACCTATTTTTGGGATACAAAACCCCCCAAAACTACCCCTTCCGGTAGGTCGATATGTCTGGTTTACGAACTCATCCGAATAAACGTAGGGTTACACATCTCTACCAAATTTGGTGTCGATCGGACTGTTTTTAAGAGAGTTATCGTGTCTAGGGACACATATATACATATATACGTATATACAAGTAGATAGTATCATGTTACTTCTAGGACACTTTTGGAGACAATCAAAAATCAAACAAATTTCACAGTTTTTTAATACAATTATGCAATATTTTTGCCATTTTTTGGCCAATTTTCAGCTTTTGTCAAATTGTCTTAAAAAATATGCAATTTTAATGAAATTTTTAACAAATATGCCTAAATTTTCTACAAAATAAAAATTTTTTTAAAAACAAGTAAAATTATCACATTTATAAGTATTTTTTCAATAAAATTAATAGTCGACTTTTCATAAGGTAATTTAAAATTTTAATAGTATTTTTTCAATAAAATTTGAATTTTTTTAAAACAAGTAAAATTAAGGTTTAGTATCAATAATATTGTAATAATTATTCAAATTTAACTAAAGCAGTTTCTTTATCATCAAAAGTCTTAATATCAGTGACAATTAAATGTAAATCTTTTTTATTTAATTCTTTAATTGATTTATCATCAATTACATTAGTAAATCTTTTTGGTAAATGTACTTTACATTTTTCTAATTCAACAATAATTGTATATCCATATTTATCTTTAATTCTTTCAAATTTTTCAATTTTATATTTTTTATTTAAATTTAAACTTTTTAATGGTTTATATTCTTTAAATCTTAATTCTCCAACATTATTAATTTCTTCTAGCAGATCCATTTATATAGGAAAAAATATCACAAACTTGTTTGTGATAGATATGTTAAAAAGTCATTATCATAATTAGGTTTTATACAAAAATCCATATTTAAGTATTTAAAAATCATAGGTAATAATTTTTTGTATGATATATTACTTTTCTTAAAACATAAATATTTATTAAAAAATAGTGTAATTTTTTCTTTATCTTCATTATTTAATTCAAAATCAATATTGTATATTTTGTTTAAAAATTGATAGTAAAATATCCAATTTGTACAATTCCTTTGTTTTAAAAATAATTTTATATTCTTAGGTGTTATTTCAAAATGATTGGAAATACATAAAATATATAATTCATTAATTAATTGTTGTGTTTTATATGGTTGAAAATGGTTAAATTCTCTTAAAATATGTTTAAGATGTTTATTCTTATTACTTTTTCTCTTAATCTTTTTTTCATAAATAATTCTTTTACATATATTACATCCTACACAATTTCCAATAATAGTAAAATTAGTTTGATTATGACATCTATAACACATATCCATTTATTTAAAAAAAATTATACATAAATGAATGAACCAATTCATTGTCACAAATGTAAGAAAAAAACTAAAAATATTAATCCACAAATCGTTGAAATGAAAAATGGATTATATAGAATTGCTACTAAATGTTCAATTTGTAAAACAAATAAAAGTAAAATTTTGAAAAAAGAAGTTAAACCTATAATTAAAAAAGAATTAACTAAAAATGAACAAATAATTGAAGCAAATGAAATTCATGCTCCAATTAGAAAGAAATTTCTAAAAAGAAAAATAATTACATTAGGTATTGATGATTTATGGGCAGCAGATTTAATTATAATGAAAAATTATGAAAAAGAAAATGATGGTTATAAATATATGTTAAATGTGATAGATACTTTCTCAAAATATGTTTGGTCAAAACCATTAAAGAAAAAAGATGGAAAAACAGTTTCTAGAGCATTTGAAGAAATAATTAAGGATGCAATTAAAATTAATCATAAATCACCTAATCTTTTACATACAGATAAAGGATTAGAATTTATCAATAAAGAATTTAAAGAAATATTAAATAAATATAATATTAAATTGTATCATACAGAAAATGAAGAAAAATCAAGTATAATAGAAAGGTATAATAGAACACAAAATGAAAAAATGAAAATACAGTTTGAAATTAATAAAAATTATAGATGGATAAATATTTTACCAAAAATTGTTAAAGAATATAATAACTCATATCATTCAACAATTAAAATGAAACCAATTGAAGTAAATAAAAATAATGAAAAGGATTTATTAGATACTGTTTTTAAATATAAACCACCAAAAATAATAACCAAATCAAAATTTAAAATAAATGATAGAGTTAGAATTGGAAATAAAAAATCAACATTTTCTAATAAATATAAAAATAATTGGTCTAGAGAAATATTTATAATTTCTAAAATTAATAATACAAATCCAGTTACTTATAGTATAAAAGATCAAAATAATGAAGATATTATTGGAAATTTTTATGAATATGAATTGAAAAAAACCAATTTGTAAATTTTATTTTATATAAATGGAAAAGATATGTTTAAGGTGTAAATTATATAAAGATATATCTAAATTTTATAAAGACAAAAATACTAAAGATGGGTTATATTATTATTGTAAAGAATGTAAGGATGTGTATTATAAAAAATTATATGATAGTATTAAAGTTATTGAATTAAATGAAAAACAATGTCATAAATGTAAAGAAATTAAAGATATTTCAAATTTTAATAATTATCATTATAGTAAAGATAGAAAAAATACAATTTGTATACAATGTATTAGAGAAATGTTTTTAAAACCACAATTTTGTGAATGTGGAAGAAATATTAAATGGACTAATAATTATTTAAGACATTTAGAAACTAAAATTCATGACAAAAATATAACAAAACTAGAAAATTTAAAAATATGATAAAAAAATGAAGACAAAATTTTACTTGTTTTAAAAAAATTCAAATTTTATTTAAAAAATATGATTTAAACTATAAATTACCTAGTAAAAAGTGGAAATACTTCTTATATTTTTAAGAGTTTTATTTCTAAGTAAAAATTATTTTTAATAAATAAAGAATTTCACCCCTAATAAATGGAACGAACAAATAAAAATATTAATTGTCCTTATTGTAATAAAAATATATTATATAAAAATTATGATAGACATTATAATTCAACTAAACATTTACTAAATAAACAAAAATATGATAATAAAATATTTGAATTAAAACATTGGTGTAAAAATAATAATATATATAATTATAAAAATAAAACTTTAGATGAATTAACAAATATTAAAGAAACATTTGATCTTACAAATTATTCATTATTTAATATAGTAAAATTAAATGAAATTGCAAAAAAATTATCTGTCAGAAATTATGAAAAATTATCTAGAGATGAACTAATTAAAAGATTAAACAAAATTAAAGAAAATCCAAATAATTTAGAATATAGATCATTTAAATATATTCAAAATTTAGCAATTAAAAATAGTATTAAAATTGTTAAAAAAACTAGAAAAGAATTGATTGGATTATTAAATGATTATTTTAAAAATAGACCAATTCCAAAAGAAAATATAATAAATATTCAAGAAGCTTCGTCATTAAAAGGATATTTTCAAGATTATATTTTAACAAATTCAAATGATGATTTAGATATTAATGATTATTTAGAAACTCAAAGAAATGAAATAAAAAAATTGATAGAAAAACAAAAATTTAAAAATATTAAAGGACAGATGGCTTTAGAATGTGAATATGAAAGAAAATTAATAAATGGTGAAATTCAAAATAGTAATATGTATTTTTGCATAAAAAGTTCAGATATTTTAAATATAGATGATTTTATTGATGATCAATTTAAGAAATTAATAGTTAGAGAACAACTAAATCAACCATCAAAAGGCTCTGGTTGGTCATTAAAAAGATGTGTTGAACTAAATCTAAAATTATCTAAAAATAATTCATTAAATGCTGGATCATATATAGAATTACCAAATGAAATTAAGAATAAAAAATGTTGTGTAAATTTTAAAAATAAAGATGAATATTGTTTTATTTATGCAATTAGATGTGCTATTGATAAACCAAACGAACATGCTGAAAGAGTTAAACAATATCAAAAATATATAAATGATGATATTTTTAAAGGTTTTGATTATCCAATATCATTGAAAGATATTAAATTATTTGAAAAAAGATCATTTGATTCTAAATATAACTATCCATCAATGTCAATAAATATTTATAGAATTGATGAAGATGAAAAAATAGTGCCATTACAAATATCTGAACATTATAATTCAAAACTAGAAATTGATTTATTATATTATAAAATTGGTAATAATTCTCATTATATATTGATTACTGATTTAAGTAAGTTAGTATCTAAGCAATTAACACAAAAAAATAAAAATAAAAAATATATTTGTAGAAGATGTTTGACTCATTTCTACAAAAATAAAGACTTGAATAATCATTTAGAGATATGTAAATCATTAGAACCTTGTAGACCTATAATGCCATTTAAAGGTCAAACTGTAAGTTTTAAAAATTATTATAAAAAGTTTGAACATCCATATGTAATTTATATGGATTTTGAAAGTATATTAGAAAAGATTGATAATTGTAAAAATAATCCAAATTGCTCATATACAAATAAAATTCAAAAACATAAACCATATGGATTTACAATCTATTTATTATCTAGAGTAACTAATAAAATGTATAAACCTATTTGTTATAGAGCAAAAAATGAAGAGGAATTAATAAATGTACCAAATAAATTATTTGAATATTTAGATGAAATTTCAAAATATATAGCTAAAAAATATAATTCAAAAAATAAAAAGCCTATGAATTTAACTAATGAAGAAGAAATTAATTATCAGAAAACAAATATTTGTCATATTTGTGAAAATAGTGGTTTTGATAATGATAAAAGAATAAAAGTAAGAGATCATTGTCATTTAACAGGAAAATTTAGAGGTGCTGCACATTTAAATTGTAATTTAAATCTAAAATTTCCTCAAAATATTCCTATATTCTGTCATAATAGTTCAAATTATGATACACATTTGTTTATAAAAGAATTAGCTAAAAAATATGGTAAAATTGATTTGTTAGCTAATACAGATGAAAAATATATAAACTATTCAGTAAATTCTGGTTATGGTTATGAATTTGAAGGTGAACTATATTTTAAACCTAGAAAATTTATAAAATTCTCATTTGTAGATACATTTAGATTTATGGCTACATCAATTGAAAAATTAGCTAAAAATCTTAAAGAATTTAAGCATATAAATAAATTTATAAAAGAAAATGATATAATTGAATATGATAATGAAACTTTAAAAATATTAACTTCTAAAGGTGTATTTCCATATGAATTTATTGATAATGTTGAAAAATTAAACTATGATAAAATATTAGAAAAAGATCAATTTTATAGTTGTTTAACTAATGAAAATATAAGTGATGATGATTATAAACATTATATAAAAGTTTGGAATAAATTAAAAGTAAAAACATTAGGTAATTATTCAGATTTATATAATATTCAGGATGTATTATTATTAGCTGATATATTTGAAAATTTTAGATCTGTTTGTTTGAAAAATTATCAATTAGATCCAGCACATTATCTAACATCACCATCATTAGCTTGGGATTCTATGTTAAAATTAAAAAAAATTGAACTAGAATTAATAAATGATTGTAATATGTATTTAATGATTGAAAAAGGTATTAGAGGTGGTATTTCACAATGTATAACTAGATATTGTAAAGCAAACAATAAATATACAAAAAATTATGATAAAACAAAACCTAAAAATTATATGTTATATATAGATGCAAATAATCTATATGGATGGGCTTTAAGTCAAAAATTACCTTATAAAGATATAACATGGATGAATCCTAATACATATACATTAAATGAATGGGAAGAAACAATATTAGAATTAGATGAAATTTTTAATTTAAAATTATTCAACACCAATATACTTTTTAGTTTTTTATTTTCACGGAAGGCCTTTCGATAGACAAGCTATCATCATCAGCCGTACCGTAAACACCATACCGTACCGTAACCATATGAATAGTTAGATGAAAATGCTGAATATGGATATATATTAGATGTTGATTTAGAATATCCTATTGAATTACATGATGACCATAAAGATTTACCATTAGCACCTGAACATTATAATAATAAGCTTTGCACAACATTATTTGATAAAAAAGATTATGTCATTCATTCAAGAAACTTAAAATATTATCTACAAAAAGGATTAAAATTAAAGAAAGTTAATAGAGTTATAGCATTTGATCAAGATGATTATATGAAAAAATATATTGAATTAAATACCAAATTAAGATCCAAATCAACATCAGATTTTGAAAAAGACTTTTTTAAATTGATGAATAATAGTGTTTTTGGAAAAACTATGGAAAATGTTAGAAATAGATGTGATATTAAATTAGGTGATGAAAAGTTTTCATTAAAACAAGCAAAAAAACTTAATTTTAAAACATTTAGTATATTTGATAAAGACTGTATTGCTTCACATATGATAAAAGAAAAGGTTAAGTTTGATAAACCAATCTATATTTATATTTTCAGTACTTGATTTATCAAAATTACATATGTATCAATTTTATTATGAAAAATTAAAGAAGTTTGATCCAAATATAAGGTTATTATATATGGAAACAGACAGTTATTTTATAGAATTTAAAAAGGATCCATATAAAATTATTAAAGAAAATATTAATGAATTTGATACAAGTGATTATAAGAAAGAACATGAATGCTATAGTGAAAAGAATAAAAAAATAATTGGTAAATTTAAAGATGAGTTAAATGGTGAAATATTAGAAGAATATTGTGGTTTAAGATCAAAATTATATAGTTATGAATTTAATAATAAAAATCCTGTAAAATGTAAAGGTATTAAGAAAAGTGTTGTTGATAAAACATTACATATGGATGATTTTAAGAAATGTTTATTTGATGATCAAGAACAATATAGAGAAATGACTTGTATTAGAAGTTTTAAACATGAACTATATACAATTACAATAAATAAATTAGCTTTAAGTAATAGAGATGACAAAAGATTTATTTGTGAAAATAAAATTGATACATTACCTTGGGGGTATAAAAATAATTATAAATAAATGGAAATTTTAATTGTTCCAAAAGAATTAATAAATAATGATTTTGATATAAAATTATATTTATTTAAAACTAAAATATCAAATAAATTTTTAATATATCTTTTTAAATATAAAAATTATTTTGTATATCATTATAAGTTTAATTTTATAATAGAACCATTTATAAATATAATAAAAAATTATGTTAAAGAAAGTTTTAAAGAAAATGATCAAAATTATATTAATAATTTATAACCATATGATATTGAATTTATACTATAATTTTATGTATATTTTTAAATATTTTCTTTAATAAATTTAAATATATTCAATAATTTATTGAATATCTAACATAAAAATATCTATAAATTTTACTTTATTATCATTATAAGTAAGACCCGTCTTTAAGACGGGTCTCAAATTTGTATATAATTTATTATATTTATGAATATTTTTGAATGTTTAAGAAGGGTAACATTTTGTTACCCTTAAGTTTTTATTGTATAATAAGGTTACCTCCTTTAAAAATTTTAAAATAAATATTCTAATTTATATGGGACCCATTTTGGGTCCTACCTAATTTTAATAAGTTTTGTATGTTTTTCATTATATGATAGGGGGGACAAATTGTCCCCTCTAAAAATATCTATAAATTTTAATCTATCCTTATTGTTTTCTACTTTTTTTATTTTAAAATTAATAAATATAAACCAGATTCATTAATAAACATTGTTTTATTATCTATTTTATTGACGCCCTGTTTTAGGGCATCTGAAAAACATGTTTGTACATCAATTTCTAGGGTGTCATAATTTGTGACACCTATAATTTTTATGTAAATTAATTTATCATTATTATGTAAATGTAACTGTTGGTTACACTTGATATATTTTAAGTTTTATATATTTTTCTTTTACATTATCAATTAAAACTTTTCTAGAATTTTTATATTTTAAAATATAACAAATATATTTTCTTTTAAACCAAGGTTTATTTTGTTTATTAAATACAATTAATTTATTATTAAATATAAAATTATTGTTAATTAAATAAATTATTGTTTTTATTATTTATGTAGATAAATTTTATATTACAAATTTTGTTTTAATCTTAAATATACAATACTTTTAATATTTTCATTATTTATTTGATTTCCATCACTATCTTGAATAGATATTACAATATTTTGAATTTTATTTATATTTTTTAAAGGAATATAATCAATTTCATTTGGTTTTTCACTAATTTTTGATTTATATTCAACATTTGGATAAAATGAATATGGAATTTCTGATTCTTTATGTAAATGTAAATGATCTTTATGATTTTCAAAACTAGGATCAACTAAATTACAATGTATTTCAATAACATCAAAAGGTCTAATTTTTGGTAGTTTTATTCCTTTTGTTAATACATTTGGTTCAATCATTTTATCATCTAATCCTAATAAATCAATTATAATTGTTGTTACTATAATTTTAACAGGAGATTTTATTATAATATATGGTCCATCATTTTTCAGTATAAAATCATTTTCATCAAATTTATTAATTTTCTTTTTAAATTCTTTTAAACTATTAATAAAAATATTTTTTATTTCTTCAATTGTATAATTTCCTTTATTTATATCAAAATATTGATCTATAATTTTATCATCTTCATCTTTAATAGAATATCCATAACAGTTTTTATAATCATTTGGTATATTTGATATAAAATTATCTGAATAAAATCCACTTAAACCAATACTATATTTTCCATCTAAATGTATTGGATGTTCTAATCTTAATTCTAGTTTGGATGAATGACCAATTATTTTAAATAATTTCATCTTATTTAAATGGAGAAATTTTTAGAAAACAAAGATAATATAAAATTAGAATCATATGATAAAAATAATAAAAATGATCAACCTATTAGATTATTAATTATAGGAACAAGTGGATCTGGTAAAACTACATTATTATTAAATTTTATTTACAAAAGATTAATTCCATATTCAAATTTATATATTTTTAGTAAATCATTAGAACAACCATCTTATAAATTATTACAAAAAAGATTTAAAAATATAGAATCAAATATTAATAAACAAATTTCTTATTTTTCATGTGATGATATGATTCCACTAAATAAATGTAAACCAAATTCATTAGTAGTTTTTGATGATTGTATTTTAGAAAAACAAGATAAAATTAAAGAATATTTTATAATGGGTAGACATAAAAATATATCATGTATTTATTTATCACAATGTTATTCAAAAGTTGATATGCAATTAATTAGAAATAATTTAAATATGTTATGCATCTTTAAACAAAATGAACATTATATGAAAAAAATATATAATAATTTTGTTGGATCAGATATGAAATTTGATAAATTTAAAACTATTTGTAATGATTGTTGGAAAGAAGACTATGGATTTTTAACTATTAATTTATTGAAAAAATCAAATTATGGAAAATATATGAAAAATTTTTCTGATATTAAATAATGATAATGGCTTGTTGTATGTTTGATTCAATAATTGATAGAATATTTATTTTATTAGTATTATTTATTTCATTAGTATTTATATATTTAATGAAAATTACAGAAATAAAGTAAAATAAATTGTGTTTAACATAATTAGTGTTTATGTTAACATGATTTGTGTTTGTGTTAACATGATTTGTGTTTTGTGTTAACATGATTTGTGTTTTGTGTTAACATGATTTGTTTTTATGTTAACATAATTTGTGTTTGTGTTAACATAATTTGTGTTTTGTGTTAATATGATTTGTGTTTATGTTAACATGATTTGTATTTATGTTAACATGATTTGTTTTGAACCTAAATTTTTCTTTGTAATAAATGGATAAAATATCTGTTAATGAAGCTAAAAAATTAGATGATATTGAGAAAAAATTAATAAAAGAATTTAAAAATCAAATTAAAATTGAAGATAATTATGAAAAAATTAAACAAAAAGCATATGAACCTATAACATCAGCAATTGGTAAAGTTGAAAATAAAATTGGTGAAGTCTTAAATGAAAATAAAAACCTTATGGAATTGGTACCTATTGTTAATAATTTTGCCAATATATCAATACCAGAAACTGAAGAACTAAATTTACCTTCAAGTACTCCATTTAGACCAATCAGACAACCAATAATTCAAGAAGAATCGACATTTATTGACCCAAATTTAATTTCACCTCAAACATTAGATAAAATTATTGGTCCATTAGCACAAAAATATTTACCAAGAACAAATGATGATAAATTTGGTTTATATTGGAATAAACATAAAAAATCATTTATGATTGGTGATAAAATAACTGTAATTGATAATGATGATTTAATAATTGATGATAAAAAATATAATGGAACACATGGATTATGGAGATTGTTAACTTATGAAAAGAAACCAGATAATAATTTATATACACAAGATGATTTAAATAATTATTCAAAAATTTTATGGGAAACTAATTCAATTTATAAAAATAATGATCCAAATAGTAAGAAACCAAAATCTAGTAAAGGTGATAAATATATTAATTTAATTAAACATATTTGGGAATTAAAAGGTGAAATTGAAGGTTCAGGAATCAGACAATATACAGAAAATAAAATTGAATATAGATTTATAGATGATTTAAATAAATTAGATAATATTATTAATTATATATATGCACAAGAAAAAGCTGGCAATAATAATTTTTTAAATGAAAAGAAAGCAATTAAAGACTTTATATCAAATAAATTAGATGAATTAATTGAAAAACCTGAAGGAATTAAGTATTTAAAAAGAATTTTGGCAAATATTTCATCACCATTATTAAAAGATGGATCAGGTATTTTAAATAATGTTATAAATAATTTACCTTTTGAATTACATGTACCTGGTTATCAATATCTAGGGCCTGGAACTAAATTAAATAAAAGAGTAAAAAGAGGTGATCCTGGAATAAATGATTTAGATAAAGCTGCTAAAGAACATGATTTATTTTATAGAGATCATAAAGATACAAAATCTAGAAACGAAATAGCTGATAAAATTTTACAAGATAAAGCATGGGATATAGTAACATCAAATGATCATAGAATTGGTGAAAGATTAATTGCATTACCAACATCAGGTGCTATGTGGATGAAAAGAAAATTTGGTATGGGTTTAGAAGTAGGATTAAAATTTTAATAAAATTAATTATATTAATATATATTATAAAAAACTATAAATTTTTTTCTTAATAAATGGAAAAAACAAATATAAACTTGACAGATAATCAAAAATCAAAAATAAAATTAGCATTTAAAAATAAAAAATCAGTTATAATTCAATTTAATATTGATCAATTTAATGAAAATGGAAAAGATATTATATTATTATCTAAAAGACAAATTAATAAACTAAATAAACATAAAAAATTAAATAAAGGATTAAGATTTGAATTTTCATATAATCAATTAAAAGAAATAAAAAATGGTGGATTACTAAAAGAAATTTTAGATTTTGCTGATAATATACCTATAGTTAAAAATTATACACCAAATGTTAGAAAGGGAGCAAAAGTAGTAAAAGAATCTATAATTCCTAAATTTAGAAATTTTGTTGATTGGTTAGATCATGAATTAAAAAATGTAGAAGGATCTGGTTTAGATAAAAAAACATTAAAATATATGAAACAAAATTATAAAAAAATTTTGAACCACTAACATTAGGTGAATTAGAAAAATTGTGTAAAAATATAAAATATTTTAGAGGTGTATTTATGAGAGATATATTACCTAATAAAGTTAATAAATTTGAATGTGGAATTATAAATTTAGATTCATTTGATGGAAATGGAACTCATTGGGTTTGTTATTATAAAAAAGATAAAATTAAATATTATTTTGATTCATATGGAAATATAGTTAATAAACCACTAATAGAATTAGTTAAATATTTAGGAAAAGATAATATATTTTATAATGATAATCAAATTCAAAACTATAATGATCCACCAATTTGTGGTCATTTATGTATTTTTATATTAAATGAATTAAATAATAATAAAAAATTTGATAATATAATAAATAAATTAATCCTTAATAAATATGGATTCACAAAATATATTTGATCTGTTTGGAAGACAGAAAAAACATCCAATTAATATTAAAGAAGATTATATAAATTCTAAATTAAATATATTTTTTAATAATTTTAGTAAAAGTTTTAAAAGTCATGTAAAAAAGACTGAAAATCTAGTAAATGCTATTGGTTTATCAAAAAATTATATAAGTATTAATGGTAAAAGAATTGTTAATGTTAAACCAAGTATAAATAAATATGATGTTGTAATAAAATCAGAATTAGATGAAGTTTTAGATTCAATTATTAAAATTGGTAATGATCATTCAGAAACTAAAAAGGATTTAAATAAAATTACAGACTTTTTAATTAATATTGGAAAATATGTTGAAAATTTAGAAGAAAAATTAGAAAAAGAACTAAAATTTCTATTTGATGGAGTCAATGAATCCATAAAAGAATTAAATGCTGAAATAATACTAATTAAAGATGATATAGATAAATTACTGTAAGGGTTTTAATCCCATTAATTGTTTAATGTGGACAGCAACAGTCTAGGCCAGGGTGAACAGATATTAGTGAATGGAGCTTTACCGTTACTTAATTGATTAGTGAGCGAAAGGTGTATAGAAAAATAGAATTTAACCTGATTGGTCAGGAGTGATTTATTCCTCAAAATAAACATAAATTCATTACAGCGATAGAATGAGAACATAAACTAAAGTTCATCTTGGTGGTAAATGTGTACTGGATGCCGCGGGACTCTGAGGCACAGGTTTTAAAATATAAACTTAAAATACAAAAAAAAAAGAGCAGTTCGAGCTTCGGACACAGGCTGAACGCTCTAATGACCTAGTCGTCACCCTATCATGCAACCACACGTAAATTAATCTGTTAACTTAGTACATGGGGGCGTCAGTGTACGGTTATTGGCAGGACTGTTCCTGAGTGGCTCGGCAAGCATGCGACGGAGCGCTCGGCTCGTTAAAATAATAGTTTAAAGCGGTCTGTCATCACACTTGAAATGAGTGAATAAGCAAAAATTATGTTCAGAGCAGTACCAGACAGCTTAGGCCGTCGGAATGCTCGTGAACTTACAGTATTTAGCGCGTACGTTGCTAGTACTTGACAGAAATCAGAAAAAGACCGTCCCGGAGCGATTCCAGGGCAAGGACATAGCCGAAGGAACGCTTCTGGGAGGATTTAAACTTAAATTGGAAAGAAATTAATTGCGGGATTTGATTTAGAGCGGGAGCGGTTCCTGACCAAACAGTCTGCCGGAACGCTCGACCGGGTTACGACTGAAAAATTTATATTGCCAAATAAAATTAATTTGAATTTATTAGAATAGTGTAGGTGACAGAAACTGTTAATTAATTGTGGGGGAAAAGATAAAAATTTTTAGAACTAACGATAAGTCAACTTGGAAGGTAACATAAGGTACTCACAGTCACTGTAGGCGGTGGGCCACGACCGAAAAACACATGCACGCAACGCACTACGGAACGTAACAGACAGACCGCATCCCCCGCGGGGTCAAGTTTTATACACCCTATCATGCAACCACACGTAAATTAATCTGTTAACTTAGTACATGGGGGCGTCAGTGTACGGTTATTGGCAGGACTGTTCCTGAGTGGCTCGGCAAGCATGCGACGGAGCGCTCGGCTCGTTAAAATAATAGTTTAAAGCGGTCTGTCATCACACTTGAAATGAGTGAATAAGCAAAAATTATGTTCAGAGCAGTACCAGACAGCTTAGGCCGTCGGAATGCTCGTGAACTTACAATATTTAGCGCGTACGTTGCTAGTACTTGACAGAAATCAGAAAAAGACCGTCCCGGAGCGATTCCAGGGCAAGGACATAGCCGAAGGAACGCTTCTGGGAGGATTTAAACTTAAATTGGAAAGAAATTAATTGCGGGATTTGATTTAGAGCGGGAGCGGTTCCTGACCAAACAGGCGGCCGGAACGCTCGACCGGGTTACGACTGAAAAATTTATATTGCCAAATAAAATTAATTTGAATTTATTAGAATAGTGTAGGTGACAGAAACTGTTAATTAATTGTGGGGGAAAAGATAAAAATTTTTAGAACTAACGATAAGTCAACTTGGAAGGTAACATAAGGTACTCACAGTCACTGTAGGCGGTGGGCCACGACCGAAAAACACATGCACGCAACGCACTACGGAACGTAACAGACAGACCGCATCCCCCGCGGGGTCAAGTTTTATACACCCCGAACACTTCCGGGAACAGCCGAAGCCTACCGAACTCCTACAAAGGTTCTTATCAGTAGGGCCTAGTGATAACCGGCGATCGTCCTCACACCTCCCACCTACATAAGAAAAAAAAACCACCTTTCTCTCCATCAAATCTAAGGTTCCACTTACGTACACTGTCACAGACACGAGCAAGGGGGTTAGTTTTTTGGTTGTCACCTTCGTTTGCATTGTTTGCCAAATTGGTATTTTCAGCCTCGTCGGCCGACGCGTCACCTTTAAGATTTTTATCGTGTTTGTCAACCTGCTTTTTCCTAAGGTAGTCGATTAATTTGTGTCGGAGTTTTTTAACGTCACCGTGAGGGCTTAATCCTAACTCAACAAGTTTGCTCTTTAATTTGGACTTCCTCATGCGAGAGACGTCTTCTAACACAACACCAACGTCACTATCTGACCCAGATGACATTATGAATTTTTTTTACACTGACAGAGAGTAATTATGTACAGTTAATTTATTTCCTTTATAACCAATCGCTCACCAAGACACAATACCTTCGGGCGCCTTTTAATTTACAAATGACAAGCTTACTAAACTGTCCCTGTTCGGGCGCCATAAATGTAAGGGTTTTAATCCCATTAATTGTCTAATGTGGACAGCAACAGTCTAGGCCAGGGTGAACAGATATTAGTGAATGGAGCTTTACCGTTACTTAATTGATTAGTGAGCGAAAGGTGTATAGAAAAATAGAATTTAACCTGATTGGTCAAGAGTGATTTATTCCTCAAAATAAACATAAATTCATTACAGCGATAGAATGAGAACATAAACTAAAGTTCATCTTGGTGGTAAATGTGTACTGGATGCCGCGGGACTCTGAGGCACAGGTTTTAAAATATAAACTTAAAATACAAAACAAAAAAGAGCAGTTCGAGCTTCGGACACAGGCTGAACGCTCTAATGACCTAGTCGTCACCCTATCATGCAACCACACGTAAATTAATCTGTTAACTTAGTACATGGGGGCGTCAGTGTACGGTTATTGGCAGGACTGTTCCTGAGTGGCTCGGCAAGCATGCGACGGAGCGCTCGGCTCGTTAAAATAATAGTTTAAAGCGGTCTGTCATCACACTTGAAATGAGTGAATAAGCAAAAATTATGTTCAGAGCAGTACCAGACAGCTTAGGCCGTCGGAATGCTCGTGAACTTACAGTATTTAGCGCGTACGTTGCTAGTACTTGACAGAAATCAGAAAAAGACCGTCCCGGAGCGATTCCAGGGCAAGGACATAGCCGAAGGAACGCTTCTGGGAGGATTTAAACTTAAATTGGAAAGAAATTAATTGCGGGATTTGATTTAGAGCGGGAGCGGTTCCTGACCAAACAGGCGGCCGGAACGCTCGACCGGGTTACGACTGAAAAATTTATATTGCCAAATAAAATTAATTTGAATTTATTAGAATAGTGTAGGTGACAGAAACTGTTAATTAATTGTGGGGGAAAAGATAAAAATTTTTAGAACTAACGATAAGTCAACTTGGAAGGTAACATAAGGTACTCACAGTCACTGTAGGCGGTGGGCCACGACCGAAAAACACATGCACGCAACGCACTACGGAACGTAACAGACAGACCGCATCCCCCGCGGGGTCAAGTTTTATACACCCCGAACACTTCCGGGAACAGCCGAAGCCTACCGAACTCCTACAAAGGTTCTTATCAGTAGGGCCTAGTGATAACCGGCGATCGTCCTCACATTACAATAATTATTTTATATAAATGGAGTTGATTTATTGTCTTAAATGTAAACAAAAAACTAATTCTAAAGATATTCAGATAATAAAATTGAAAAATATAAATGTAATTAAATCAAAATGTTGTATTTTGTAATTCAAAGAAAAGTTGTTTTACAAAATTTTCTCCCTAATAAATGGCTCTATACAGTTCATTTGATTTATTCATTATCAGAAACCAAAATCAATTAAACAAAGATGATTGGGATGATATTTCTGAAAAATATGAATTGAGTATTAATATGATGAGATTGTTTCAAAATAAATTAAATTGGCAAAAAATTGCTCAACATCAAAATTTAACTGTAGATTTTATTACTGAATTCATAAATTATCAATTAAAAGATTATATTGATTTGATTTGTAAATATCAAGATTTAACTGAATATTTCATTCATGATTATGCATTTACATTAAATTGGGAATTAATTTTAGAACATCAAAAAATATCAGCAAAATTTATACTTGATCATGCTACTGAAATTGAATATTTTAAAAGTAAAAATGAAATTGATACATAAAAATTATAAAATTTGACATCATAAAATTATAAAAATTTTACTTGTTTTAAAAAAGCTTTTGATTTAAAAAATTTATCCTTAATAAATGGCTGATTACAAAAAATATGTAAATGATATTGAAAGAGCTGAATACAAAAATTTCTATCCATTATCTAAATTACATTTAAATGAACCTAATAAAAAAACTGAATTTAATATAGATTTTGGAGATGGATTTTGTACTTCTAAATTTCAATTTTATATATCTGGTAAATTGACTAAATCTGATGGAAATGCATATGATAATGGTGCTAATATAAAATTAATTGATAATTTTGTTCCATTTTTATTTTCAAAAATTGAAGTTATAAAACATAATAAATTGATTGATGAAATTGAATATCCTGGTCTATTAAGTACAATTAAAGGTACTATAACTTATTCAAAATCAGAAATAAATCAGATAAATAATGGTTTTGAATCAAATTTTAAAAATAAATTTGAAGCAATTGGTAATTTATCTCATTTTGGATTAGGATTTTTTGAAAATGTAAATATTCCAATATACAAAGGAGGTTAACATTTATTGGATCAGAAGATAATGATGCAATTTTTAGATGGAAAACTAAAAAGGCTGATGGATCTTATGATAATGCTACATTACCAACTGAAGGTAAAATAACAATTGATGAATTTTTTATTAGAGTTCCTATAATTGAATACAAAACAACAAGTAAAATTCAATTAATTAATGAACTAAGCAAATTTGAAAAAGTAAATTTTCATTTTAATCATTGGCAATGCATTGAACAAAAAAATATTACAGGAAAGAATTTAAGTTTTGATATAACAAATATCTATAGAAATATTTATAATCCAAAATTTATTATAATTGGATTTCAAAAATCAAGAACAAATGATCAGTTATTTGATACTTCTAAATTTGATAGTATGTATGTAAAAAATATAAGAGTAAAACTAAATGGTCATTATTACCCTGATGAATTGGAAAATTTTGATATAAACAATGAAAAATTTAGAATTATGTATGAAATGTATCAAGATTACAAAAAAGTTTATTATATTAGTAGTAAAATGTATTATAGTCCAACAGAATTTCTAGATAATAGACCAATTTATGTAATTGATACTACAAAAAATCCAACAAATATTTCAAGTTCAAAAAATGATATTATTATTAATGCAGATTTTGATTATGATATAGTAGCTACTAGTAAAACAAATTGTTATATTATTATTGTATCAGAAAAATTACTTGAATATAATATAATCAAAAATGATATTACTGAAATTAATTAGAATGAATTATTACTATTTTAGTCAAATTTATTGAAAAAATACTACTAAAATTTTAAATTACCTTATGAAAAGTCGACTATTAATTTTATTTAAAAAATACTTATAAAATGTGATAATTTTACTTGTTTTTAAAAAAAATTTTATTTTGTAGAAAATTTTAGGCATATTTGTTAAAAATTTCATTAAAATTGCATATTTTTTATGACAATTTGACAAAAGCTGAAAATTGGCCAAAAAATGGCAAAAATATTGCATAATTGTATTAAAAAACTGTGAAATTTGTTTGATTTTTGATTGTCTCCAAAAGTGTCCTAGAAGTAACATGATACTATCTACTTATACATATATATATATATATAAAAATTTTAATGACTATTATTTTTGGTCTCTGGGCACCTCAAAACAAAAAAGTAACATGGTCCCGGGCTTAGGTCTTACCATGAGACCTACGGTAATAGCTTATTCCCTATGGGGAATTCGCTAAAAACAAACTTAGGTTGTACAGGTTGTACATTCTACATGAAAAAAATTTCTAAAAAAGTAAACAAATATCTTTGTTGACAAATCAGCTAGCCTAATTCAATGTAGAGAAAGACAGCTGACTTCAAAATTAAAGAAAACATCGTAGGGATGCTGTAATGTTTTTGGTTTTGTTGATAGCTTAACATGGTGGAATAAAAAAGCAAAAACAAAAACAAATTGTTTTGACCAATGGCATGCTTCAGCTTCCCCCTCACCCCGCAACCCCCTCACTGGCCAACAACAAGTCATCTCCGGACAGTACGCGCGTCTATGACTTTTAACAACGTAGCTAGGCTACTGCGTTTACCGCTAAACGAAAAATTGAATTTTCTCCGAACCACTTGACGTAGAGCAATAATTTAAAATACTGGATTATTTAGTTTTTGAGCTTGATTTAATGGTGACGAGGTGGCCCGTGCGCAAATTGCGCATTTTATGATCCTGTATGAGTGAAACTCACCTACAGTACGTGAATGTTGATTATGAAGTGACAGAGATCTATTTTTGTTTACTTTCTGGCTTTTTAAATTCATCTGAAGGTAATCAGCTGTTAAATTAAAATTCACATTGAAGAACTTACAATAAAAGTTGGTCAACATTTTAAAGCACCCTCTAGAAATAAATCAAAAGGCAGGGGGGCGAAGCTCGAAACAATATGACCTTTTTAATTACGATTCGTCACTGCGGTATATCCTAAGCTTTAAAATGACACCTCAATCTTAAAAATCGGTACAGTAGATCAAGAGAAAAAGGGACGTAACAGACGAAACCCTTATAGAAATAAGAAGATAGATAAGTAAAAATTCTTTCAAGATAACAACTATTTTGAAAATAAATAAAATGATTTTAAATCACTTTTTACTGTATAACTTTTGAACGCGCATTTTCTCGGAGATGCGGGTGGTCATTTTATTCTGCGTTTTAATCTTAATAAACCACAAAATTTAAATCAAAATTATTAATTATCTACTGACCTTGGAAGCAGTTATGCCTTTTCCTCTACAGACCTTGTTTTGATATGCGAAATAACAGGCAAATTTGCAAACTCTGTGTAATTTACAAAAAAAAAAAAAAAAAAAAACTGGTAAAACCCACGAGTTCAGAGCTGGATACTTACTTACTACGGCGTCCTCTCCGCAGTCTCCGGGAACGGTGAGTCGTCAATCGTCAATCCCTCCAATCAGAGGTTGTTAGGCGCTGGTGTATTCAGGCCTCAGGGTGTGTTCATCAAAGAACTCTTGAAGTGTGTAGTATGGTCTGGTGTGGAGATAAGTTTTGAGCCTTTTCAAAAGTGAATTTTTGTTATTGATGTTTTTAATATTTTCTGGGAGCATGTTGTGAATTTTTAAGCTCATATATGTGGGGGTTTTGCTTGTTTTTTTTAGTTTGTGTTGTGGATAGTGTAGGTGTTGGTTAGATCTTAAGTTACAGTTATGGCACTCCTGTCTTTTAGTTTGATGGGTTTTGTTATTTAGTTTGATGTGTTCAAGGATGTATAGGGAGGTTGTGGTGAGGATTTGGTTATTGATGAAATGTTCCTTACATGACTGTTGGGGGTGTAGGTTCTCCAAGATCCGGATGGCCTTCTTTTGTAGGATTAGAATTTTCTTCAGATGGGTTTCACCAGCTCCGCCCCAGGCTATGATGCCGTATCGTACATGTGTTTCAAAGAGGGGATGGTACGCAATTTTTGTGGTTTCCTTATTTGTTATTATTAGTCTAATTCGTCTCAACGCAAAGAGAATTGATGATAGTTTTTTTTATGGAGATTATCTATATGATCCTGCCAATTTAGGTTCTTGTCGACTGTGATGCCTAAGAATATGGTGGATTGTGCTGAGTTTTTGTCGGACGTCCTGTTTGAGGGGGTGAAATTGATGTTGACAGTTTTGGATTGATTGATTTTTAAATTGATGGGGTCGCAGAAATTTTTGGCCTGTTCTAATGTTTCTTCTGAAGTTTGTGAGAAATGGTTTAGGTCTGATGGTGGTGTCATCAGCGAACATGATGCAGGTTTTATTGTCTGACAAAAAGCTAGGGAATGAGTTTATATATACAAGGAAAAATAAAGGGCCAAGGATGGATCCTTGTGGAATTCCTGATGTGGTGAGTTTTGTATCTGATCTGATTTTGGTTTCTTTATTATTGTCGATGTGTTCAATTTCTGTTCAATTTTCTGGGATAAACCCAGTTTAGCGCTACTACGGTATTTTTTTATATGTAAGTTCCCATGCACTTGACCATAGCCACCTTTAATATAAAAAGGTGGCTATGACTTGACTCATTGTTCTAGGAACGTGGACAATTACTGGCTACAGCTGATTTACATGTGAGATTTCCTCCAATTGCGACGGAGCCAAGATTGGAGGAAAAAGCCGGTCTTCAGTTTCAGTTTGTTTTAGTTATCCATCAGTTGTTGGTTGTTTGACGTAGACGGAGTTCAGAATAATCTCTCAAGTCCCAAGTAAGTTGGTAATAGAACTACGATAGTTTATTACTCAAAGATATATTTTATGGTTATGATATTTTGATGGTTTAAATACAAAATTCTCAATTATTTGAAATCCACTTTCCCACATAATAATCCAGTTCCGCAATCCCTTATAAAACCTATATTGTAAATAAATCGCCTATTTCAAAGCCTTTGAAAACGGAGAATAGTTTTCAATACAGAATGAATTTTCCTTTAGGAAGGGAATTCCAGATGTATTTCCAGTGATATTTTAAATTAATTATCATTTATTAACTAGTAACTTACCGTACTGATTAAAAAAAAGGATTTACAAAGAATATTCTTCATACACGAACTATTATTTACAGAATAGTTAAATATGTTCTCCCAATATTCATATGTTTTATTTGTTTACGTATTGTAAATTTATCTCGCATTTAATTCAAATCAACTATAGAAGTTGAAATTCTCTAAAGTGCAATTATTATTTTTAACATGTTTGGTTATGGTAAATGTTTAACTATTATTCTAGTTTTAAACTAATCTTTTCTGTTGATCAGCCGAATGACCAATATTTAAATTAGCTAAACCGTTAATTATTATTTATAGTATTGTAAAACATGTTTGTTCATGAAAAATATTACTTCAGCACTGGTGGTTTACTTTGACAGTTATGTTAGGTACTCTTACAGTCTTACGCGCTAGCTGACAGCTGACATGACAGACGATCCTATCGTTTTGATTTTTAAACTGGAGATAATGAAAACATGACAAAATATCCTATTTAATTTAAAAGTTTTAAATTTAATTTCAAGCAAGTAAGTAAATCAAAAACATTTATATGTAAAAAGCTTTTTAACTTGATAAATATTTTATTTTGAAACTGAAACTTTTCATAGTTGTTGAAGTCATTCGTTCTCAAACTAACCGGGAAACAAATAAACAGTATACCTACTATGAGTAGGCCTAGTGTCCAAATTCCTAGTTGGTTGAATAGTATATTTCACCACTAGTCCGGAAAGTGACCCATTTCGGGGCGAGATAGTGTTTTACGCGCGAGGCGAAGCCGAGCGTGGAAAACACTATCGAGCCTGGAAATGGGCTTTCCGGACGAGTTGTGAACGATACTTTTCATCACGACTCAATTATTAATAAATGTGGAAGTTTTAAAGGAGGATTATTTTTGTAAATTCTTCGCCATTGGACAAAGTAAACAAAGCTGGAATTCAAAATTTAATTTGTTTTAAACCCAGCTGATTGTTGCTGTGCGGAAAAGTTTGTTTACCTTGTCAAAAAGTAATGTTTACAAACATTACTTTCCGTACAGGTCAGTAAAATCAGCTGACGGTAACAGTTTGGGAAATGACTACTTTCCAAGGTCTCAGCTGTAGTACGGCAAGTTGTCACTTTCGTATACGGAGTGATGAAAATTTATTTCCTTGATCATAGAAGATAGAGATATCCGCAAGGATCCGTTCTGGGACCTCTCCTTTTCTTGGTTTACATCAACAACATCACAGACTGTGTCCCAATAGGTAACGTCTACTTGTTTGCGGATGACACAACATTATTCGTAAATGGGTCAGACTTGCCAAGACTGGAGGCAGAGTCTAATGAAAAGGCAAATGAATTAGCTAACTTTTTCTCATCAAACAAACTCAATTTAAATCCACAAAAAACCAGATACATGTGTATCCAAACTGCCCAAAGAAAAAATTCAAAAAACAATAGGACTCCGAACCTATTTATTGGAGAGGATCAAATTGAAATTTCAAAAACAGCTGATTTTTTGGGGGTGAGATTGGATGATAGGCTGGGATGGGAAGATCAGTTAAAGAAGCTTGAGGGGTCGTTAGCTCGAGGTCTCTATATTCTGCGTAGAATTAGAACCTACGGTAGCCTTCCCCTATCAAAGTTGGTTTACTTTGGCCTCTTCGAACAACACATTTCTTATTCAATAATTCTTTGGGGAGCTGTTAAGGGCAACCTTGAAAGAATTTTTGTCTGTCAAAAGGAGGCAATAAGGGCCATCCTGGGCATGCCGCCCCAGACCAGCTGTAGAGATGCTTTCAAACAATTAGGCCTTCTCACGGTCCCCTCACTATTCATCTTTGAATCAGTCTGCTATATAAAAACCCAAAATATTTCACCAACCTTTTCCAATCACAAATACCACACCCGACATAAAGGACTTCATGCAGAGCAACACAAACTAACTCTTTTCGAACACAAGCCTAAATACTGTGGGATCAAGCTATTCCAAGCTTTGCCAGAAAAATTACAAAATATCAATAAAATCACAAAGTTCAAAGTTGAAGTTAAAAAGTTTCTAGTGGAGTCCAGTTTTTATAGTATTGACTGTTACCTTTCTGGTAACAAAGAACTAGATTAGAATTATCCTTTGTAGGGCAGCTATGTATAAGATAAACCCTTTGACCTGTCCAATTCCTTGACTCTAAGGACAACGGATGCGAGCTACAAGTAACAAGTAAGTAACAAGTAAGAGACGACAAACCCAAACTATATTAGCAGTTTGATAGTTAGGCGTTCTTAAAGTTTATTTGTCATCCTTTAAAAAAATTAGGCCTTTATAAGTTATAGGCCTAAAAATAAAGTATCTATTTATGTTATAACCATGACAAGTCTTATCCCTTTGCACATGTGTGCATGTAATGGCGTACCAGACAATTGTAATTAAATAAATAAATTTAAAAAATATTTCATTTATTGAAAAATATTGTAAATAGCCACAGTAACTTAACTGACATATTCTAACCATGTCTGAAACTAACCATGTTTTACAGGATGTGGGAGAGTCTGTCGATACTTTTGCTGCTTGCGGATCCAGGCCTGTTTTGTAATCCTCGCAAAGGCGTGAACGAGGACGCGGTCAAAAATTTAGTACCGGCACCGGTAAACAAAGAAGAGTCGGTTACTGCAACGCCCACCCTTGAGGTATGGGTGTAGGTGTAGTGTTTACTTACACAATTTTACTTCCTCCCCTGAAATTTATGATTACGATACAAATAAATTATTGCTAATGTTGACTGTCAATAAAATTTAAGCTTTAATAAAATCACTATACAAAAGTCTACAAGTACTAATGACATAAATATTTATGATAGAATAATGCAAGAATGACTGTAAATAGAACAGAATTAACTATTTATTTACAACTCTTCAAGAAATTTTAAGGTTACGGTACTGATAAATGGTTCTGATTTTGAAATTACAAAATAATCTCTGACAGATTTTCCCCCTTTGATTTGATAGTTATTTCCATCATGAATATGTATGTCTTTCCATCATAAGTACCCTTGGTATAAACAATGTTTTTGGAACAGTCAGCCTTGATCGAAACTAGTCGATTCCCGGTGTGTTGGATGAACAGTTCGGAAATTAGTAACTTTCAGGACTAGGCCGGAAAATAGTAGTTTTTGGGACTACTAAACTAATAAAATTAATGAATTAATCATCTTATAAATCAGTGAAAACTCTAAGAATTATAGGCCTAATTGAAAAATAATAACTTCTAGGTGTTGCCTTAACACTATGTTATTTGTTGAAATGTCTTATTAAAGCAATAAACCTGATTTATTGCAAAATTTTGTCTATTGTTAGTTAATATATTAAAATCTGTAATAACTTTTAAAATAACAAGTTCCCCCTTTAGTAACTTACGTGGAAGGGGTGTTTTTTTCTTATTAGTTCAAACTCTTAGAACTTTGAAATTAAATTATCCTTAAGTATTTTGATATTGTTGCAATATCCATTAAATGGACTGTAATAGATAAAAAGTTTTAATCTGAACGGAGAGTTATCAAAGAGGTCAATCCAGCAGCTTTTACTAAAGTTTTGAAGTAGGCTAATAAATTATGTAATGAATGAAAATGCCTTCAACTTCAAAGTAAATTAAGTTTAAATTAGGCCTAATTTACTTGTTACCATTAAATGTTCAATAATACACATTAGGTATTTAATTTGTTACGGTTTGTAATAAAGTGAGGCTATAGCCCTACCGCTTGGAAAAGAACCGCAGCTGGTGGTGCGTTGCGCAGGTGGGACAGTGGTGGGAGAGCCCCCTCTCCCCCCTCCCCGCACTACACGGGCTTCGCGGGTCGCGCCGTGCCGACGCGATGTCACTGAAACGGCAGGGCCTTGCCTCATAGTATTTCTCTTAAACTTTTTTAAATGCCAAATTGAAGTAAAATCATAAACACTTTTTACTGGCATGATACGTGTTGTTTTCAACCAGAAATGAAAAACAAGCTTCTAAAACTTTTAAAACTATATTAACACTATAGAGCAGAGAATACAGACGGTAAACGCTTTTGTCATTTTCTCTCTTTTTATGTATTTAACGTCTGTACTTTTTGTAGTATGATAGTAAAAATATTTTTGACTTTTTAGTGTTGTAGTCGCTATACTTTTCATTTATGGTATAATTTAGTTGTAGGCTACTGTTGAAAGTGGTACTGTTGAAAGTGGTATTTACGTTTCTCAATTAATTTATTGGGTAAAGTTAGGTTCAGTATGATTATAAACCATTCATTTATGAATGTAAAAAACGAATTTATAGAAATATACAGTAATATCTATTACAGAATAATAACAAATTAATGAACTATTAAAAGCAGAAAAATACGGTAATTTCTCAACTTACAATAGAAGGCCATACCTGGTGTTTTATCAGTACTGCTCAAATGGTAAAATTGAAGCACCTTCAAATTCGCTGTCAACACCCTCACTTTCACTGTCACTTTTGTCAATAACGCTGGAGTCTTCTGAATCAGATGATTCATTGTTAAGAGAAATAATAAAACTGTCTATGGTTTGATCAATAATAGCATCCTTCTTCCAATATTCTTCCTCGATTTTGTACACATGCTCGCAACATTTCCGCCATTTTTCTGTTGTATATTCATTAAATAATTTTAAACACAGCTCCTGTTTCTCTTTCAATGATTCAGACTTATTTTCAGCGACTCTTCCTTTGATATCCCCCCACACTAACTCAATGGGATTTAAATCCGCATGGTAGGGGGGAAGACGGATTACTGTATGACCGTCACTTGTTATTATTTGATCAATTGAGAATGTCTTCGGCACATCGGCGGATTTAACACACATTAAAAGTTCAGGTTTTGTCATTTTAGGGTCGAAAATAATGTTATGCCGGGACAGCCACTGTTGTATATCGGCCTTTAAACTTGAAGTACTTGGCTTCTTGTCGTCTTCTTTGTTATGATAACTTGCGTTATCCAAAACCATTACAGTGTTACGGGGTATGTTAGGAAGTAGGCACTGAGTAACCCATTTCGAAAAATTATTATAATCCATATCATCATGGTAATTCTCACTCATACATGTGTTTTTCGTTGCTTTCTTCCTACTGTCCTATATTCTTAAAGCATTCGGAACAAATCCGGCTTCATCGCCGGCATGAATAATAATCAATCTAGGACCTTTCCCAATTTCCTTTGTAAAGGCGACTTCTTCCTTTGATTTTCGTTGGTGTTGTGTGGCTTTTGTTTATGTAAGTCTCGTCAACATATACTATATTTCTCTTTTCATTTCGGAGTTTGTGAATTTTACGTAAGTAGTTTATTCGCCAGCTTGCTATGTGAGGTTGTTCTATTAATAATTTCCTTTTTGTCTGGGTTTTCATCCATTTAAACCCCATTTTAATCAGAAGTTTTCTTAAGTACTCTCTCACACATTTCAAAATATTCTCTTGCTCTAAAACACTCTGTGGCTTGTTTAATGTAGGGGGAGTTTTTTTCACTGCATAGAATTCGTGAATCTTTCTTCTAATTACACATTGTGTAAAATCATCAACAATTATTTTTTTGCTTCGAGGACGTTTTTCCCCTTGAGGAGTACAAAATGTTAAACTACCTTTTGCGAGGGATTGTTTTCCTTCAGCCGCTATTTTCTTTACCAGAGACTCCGAGACACCAGTAGCAGTACTTGTAGCTTCAACAACATCATATTTTAATTTAAATTGTTCTTTTTGTTCTCTAAGATGTGTGTAAACATTAAACACTAATTCGTGAGCCTGGCCACGTAATGGTCGACCCGAAGTGCAAGCCGATTTTGACGTAGACGCCATAACGGAGCTTTATACACAGTACAGTAAGTACAGCACGGAGCGTTAAAGGCGAAGCAACGACGTGGCAGACAGACCTGTTCAATAGAACGGAGTGCCAACGACTAATCCCCACCACGGCGCCACTCCCTTCCCCGCCACCCCGCCCCTCCGTGCCCGAGCAACTCCCGAGATCGCGGTTCTGCGCAGGTTCTTTTCAAAGCGTTAGGGCTATAAAAGCCAAGACCCCCAACAAATATATTTTTCATTCGAAATTAAAATACGATTTCCTTATTAGGGGTCTTTAACAATTATAAATAGGCTTGCCATACGTATTAGGGGTCTTTAACAATTATAAATAGGCTTGCCATACGTCCCGGTTTGACCGGGACTGTCACGGCTTTTCTCTGCTGTCCCGATGTCCTGGCCACTTTTGCTTTTGTCCTGGTTTAGTAAAAATTGAGAATCTCTGCTGTCCCAATGTCCTGGCCACTTTTGATTTTTTCCCGGTTTAGTAAAAATTGAGAAAACTGATTTAAAAAACATCAATTTGTGTTTTTATTTCTTAAAATAAATATTCTTATAAGAATTATTACAATAAATTAGCATGACGATTCATTTTTTAGAAGGCAATCAATTTTAAAGTAAAAATGTAATTTGATGTCCATGAAATGGTGGGTAAAGGTTGGCTGGGCAGGTCTAGTGTACTTGTGACGTGGAAGAAATGGACATAGGCTATTATTGCAAAAGGTCTGTTCCAGTCAAATTTCAATAAGAGACGATTTATTACTGTTCCAACGATATTTTGATTCAAGAAGGCGTAAAACCACCCTATCTTTTGAGCATGTGTTAAAATAATAAGCTAACAAAAAATATAGAACTGCTTTCATTTTTTTAGTTTTAACTAAATAGTAATAAATCATTCTTACACAATCCAAAACATTTTAATTTTTCCATACTAAAATAAAATAAAATATTGTATAAGTTATGAGCTACATTTTTTTTTCTAAAATATTTTAAATCTAGACCTAAGCTTAAATTTTGCATAATTGAGACCACCGAATCGTTCTTTATTTACAGCTGTTTGAGGGTGTGGGAGGGGGGGGGGGTTTCATACTGGGCGTCCCGGTTTGGTCCCGTAAAATTATGGCAAGCCTAATTATAATGCTAACATGAAATTATATAACTAAGGGTGAATAATATTTTTACCAATCAAAATATTGAGAGTTAAATTTGATCTTCCAATAATTTATAATGTAGATCTGTATTTTTTCTTCAACTAGATTTAGCTTAGAATTTACTGATAAAAATTCAATGAAAAATTGAGAGTTAAACTTAATCTTTTAATACATTGTAGATAGGCTACAGCTGAGGTGCAGAAAATGTATTGACTACTAAAATTTTTCCACTCGTACCGTACTGTTATGGATCAAAGATTTCCCCCAAGATACACAACATATTTGACTTTACCTTAAAACTCAACAGCTTACAATAGGGCAGTGATGATAGTCTATAAGCCTATGTATAATTCCGTAAGCGAATCGGTCCCCACAACACAATATCTTGAGTTAGGCCTAGAACATAATAAATAGGGTCACATATGATGGCTCATTTTAAAGCTTGAGGGCTAAGGACGCAAGGAAAAATACCAAAATTATCAAACGTTACCTGGGCTTCGCCTCATTGGACCTTGAAGTTCCAATGCTAATCTTTAACACCTTTACTGAAATGGCGATCTAACTCAATAGGTATTTTAAAGCCAAGTATGAATGAGGGATGAGTGTAGGATGATTGTGGCGCGATCTTGTAGTCTTGTTACTGACTAAGCCTGACATTCTCCTTAGACAAGACTGTTAATTCATAGCCCAACAGCCAATGGTATCTAGGGACCTACAGTTTAACGTGGGATCCGAACCACAATTTTGACCTCATATATACGAATCGGTCTTATTATGAGGATGGTCTTTATGGATAAACTATTATTCACTAGTGCGGACGTTAATACCAACCATAGAATAGGCCTATCGCATTCACAAACCATCTCGTATAACTATCCACAATTCGTGAGTTCCAAGTAGCTGGATTTCAGGACGTCGCCACCATCCCAGTCTAATCTAATGGGAAGAAGATTTTTATATCTACACGTATGATTAAGCAGATGTTCTAGTGTATATTTTTTAATCATAATCTCAGCTGGTTACTGAGCAAATATTTTGAGTTAAGATAACCTTATAATTATAACTTTTAAAAATTTTCAATGTACTATAAAAAATTAGAATACTTATATTCATGAACAGATTACGGATTCACGGGAGGTTTTATATTCGTGACCCCATCTATGTCATCAAGGAAACAATAGTAGAATGATTTTTATGCTGAATATACCAAAGTTAAAACTGGCTTAAACGTGGCATGGTTGATATAACTTAATAATGGTTAATTGTCTTTCCTCAGTGAATTTTGTTTAGTTATTACGTTACCGCTTTATATATTGGCTATTTAGTAAATTTATTTTTGATACAGTGTCACGGTAATAGAGCTATTAAATTTCCCCCAACAACCATACCTCCTCACAGTTAACAGCTGTTTCAAAAAGTTTGCTTAACATTAATGTTCCTTTATTTTTGTAAACCTTTCGTTGTTATTTCGTTACCAAAGTAGCAACTCATAAGGCCAATGTTAAAAATTACGATCCTTATAACTTAAATTTAGACAAAATTCGATTTTTCCTGGGATTGAGGCCGTTTATAAACTTATTTTGGGCCAAAACACTCTTAATTGCATCGTTTAAAGAAAATCTAACCGCTAAATTTTGAGATCGTAGAACACATGATCAGACATTGCTCGTATTATAGTATAGGATATATTTTCCGTTAAACTGGTTGTAACTTAGATTTTACTGATAGAAATTGGACCTACTATTGTAGAACCACTCATAAAGCAATTTATTAGTATGAAAAAAAATCTCTCAGATCTTTGTCTTGCCACCCTCAACTTTTCTACACACCTTATCTTTGTGAATACTTCATGTGATTGTTACTGTAGTTGATTGTTTATTTTTTGCAGGAACCACAGGCAAAACCCACCATCAGTTCGCAGGAACCACAGACAAAACCCACCATCAGTTCGCAGGAACCACAGGCAAAACCCACCATCAGTTCGCAGGAACCACAGGCAAAACCCACCATCAGTTCGCAGGAACCACAGGCAAAACCCACCATCAGTTCGCTGCACATTACCTCAAATATCAAGTATCGTTATGCGACAACACTCATCTCAACTAGAGTGGTCAACCCTGCCAACCATCCTGGCGAAGCGACATTCACCGTTACTCTGCCAGAGTCTGCTTTCATCTCTGAGTTTTTGATGTAAGATTTGATAACATTATTAATGATGCGACCTTTCCAAGATATTTCTAATAACATTCTTTTTCATTTACACAATCATCTTTTCAAATTGGTTTCTTATCCTTTGCAATTCACTTTGTACTTGCTCTATAAATATGCTGAAAATACAAAATACATGGAGAAAATACAGTTTTTGTCAAAATGTTATTCGTTAAGTTTTTAACAAAAAGATTTGGGTAATTATTTAGTTGAGCGTCGCCAGGCTCTAACTTTTTCCTACCTTGATTAAACCTTCTAACTGTTGTGTTTTATAACAAATAAGATCACGCAAACCAAATTTTATGAATAAAATGTGTTTGTTTAACATGTATTGAAATTGGTTTGTGAAATGTGTAGAAAAGCACATACATACATCATATTGTTTATAATATGCATTTTAATACCTGGAATTACGATACAAAACCCATGAACTGTATACAACTGGTGTGTAAGTAAGCTGGTTATGCAATAAGGTGATAAGTGTCCTCTGTCTTCGCTTCGCTCCCGGTGCGTTGTCTGGCCGGCCAGTCGATCAGCTGCCGCACGTAGGCTACTAGAAGCGCCACGGCGCGCTGCTGCCGGTCAGTCTGTGCGTGAGCGTTGACTCATTTCAGTGCGGTGCGGTCAGTGCAAAAACAACAATACGGGTATAAAAAAAACCATTTACTATATCCCCACCTCGCCGAGCTCTTGTTTAAACGGAAATGTTGCAATTTTTATACCCGGGTCCATCATTGTGGACAGAGATTGCCAATCTGTACCAGACCAGGCGAGACACCGGACCTGACACCGAAAAGTCTGATGTGGAAACGGAGTCTACTTCCACATCAGATGAAAACAATTAACGCGCCATGCGCGCGCAGCGCAGCTGTCAGTCGAAATACTGCCTACTGCTCAGCTGTTTCGTCATCAGCTGTTTGCCGCCAACCAGTTTAAAATCTTTGTTCCCGACGTTCGGTCTTTTAAATTTAAATCATTAAATTCACGAACGGGGTAATATTAACATATTTAATTTTAACTATATGTGTAAAATAAGAAAAATTAAAAATTACCCCCTCATAAAATTTGGCCGTTACTTTAAACAGCCGCTATTTTGAAAATATGAATGATAAAACATTTATTTTTTTTTAGCAGGTCTTTACTTAAATAAGCTGTGTACCTAATATCCACATTTCTTATAGCTTAAAGCTTATAAGCTTATAGCCACATTTCTCCTTTCTGTTGCTTGAAATTAGGATTGGTGTAAGGGATGCCTTTCATTGGAATTGACGGGGCTTTTGAAGTGTTGATTTGTATCTTATTTGAACTGACGTTACAACATTTCTTTTTCTGATGACCAAAGACTTGTTAGAGTTATGTCTCAAATTGCAAATCCATGAACCAGGTATGGTTTTGACTATTCTTTGATAGTTACCACTACAACATTTTACACTCATAACTAAAAATTTGTTGATAATTTGTTTACAACTAGGCACCAATTTAATAAATCAAAGTCTGAGGTTATGGTTATGTTATGTTACTCTGACTCTTTGATTTTCTCAATCTTCTCTTCTGTTGAAGCAATGTAGCGTATTCATCTACCGTTTCGTTGTCTTCTTGTATACACATGAAAAACTTATACTTTTCCACGTTCACGGGGAACAAAACATTCCTCCAACTGGTCCAACACTTTTTTTAAAGTATCTTTTTTGTTTTCAAATGTCTCGTAGATTTTGACTGCCCTTTCACCAATTATGTGCATCAGAATTGCACAATTTCTTTTCTCAGTTAGCTTGAGCTCATCTCCTCCTATGGCTTCCATGTAGGTTTTGAAACGTTTCTTGAACTGTGGCCAGTCTGTTGTACTGCCCTCTTCGAAAACCAGCCCCCGTGGTGGTTTGACGACTGCCTCCATTGTCGTAAAAAATGATGTACTTTAACTCAACTAAAACTGGTACTAAACTACTGACCAGCGCCGTGTGAAGTTGGATGAGCTGGGATTAGCACAAAGAAACACTTTGGTAGCCATAACTGAACTGTATTCTGGGACGGAAGTTATAGTGGTGCCAACATTACAGAATGATTATGAATGTGGCTATAAGCCAGTATGACAAACCTTCAATAATTTTTTTTTCATGCATTCGTTCCAAAAAAAATTTAATCTGAAAACCAACGATGGTAATTTTAGGTAATCAACCTATTGTAACTCTCTGCCAATTTTTAAAAGAAAGTGTTTACCAATCAACTCCTTTCTGACATACCAATAAATGTCAGACAGGAAAACCAGTGCGCTCGCTCCCACAACCCCCACTACTACGGCGATACACATCATGTTTGTGGCATGTGCCTTGGACTTAAAAACCACTGGAATACCTATATTTTTTAAGAAACTTTTGTGTTTTAGGGTGGTCAAGGACAAGGAATACAAGGCCTACGTCAAGGAGAAGGAGGAAGCCAAAGCCATTTACAAAAAAGCCGTTGATTCAGGCTCCTCCGCGGGACATGTGGCTCTCGAGTAAGTTTGTCTTTTACCTCATGCAAATTACTTTGCTCTGTTTTTTTTTTCATTTTTTTTTAAGATTCATTCTGGGTTGCTTGTAGTTCAAATTTGAAAAATTTACACTGCACATTTCCTCATTGTTCGTTTTGATAAAACTTTAAAAAAAGCTAAGTAAAAATATCATCTGTAATTTGTAAATATGAATGTTAGATTACATAAAATGTGTAGAAACTATATGATGAAATTAAGTTAAAAGAATTTGTATTAAAACAAATAATACATAATGAATTAATTTGTTCTATTAGGAAAAAGACAAAGACATTTTAGAGAAACATAATTCCACTCTATGACCTACTGTAGAGAAGGAACTAATAATGTAAACGAATTTATAAAATAATAACCTATGAACCTAATTAACAATATCAATATTAGCTATCAGAACTCCAATTAATAAAATAAGCAAAAAATGGTTTATGTTACCTGCCTATAAATGATCCGATGTAGTTGAAGTATCACTACAGCTGTTTCGTGCTCTTCATTAGCACATCTTCAAAGGTGAAGAACACAAATTTAACACATTTCACTTGCGGAAGAGCTCGTCAAAAAACATAAAAAGTACATAAAGTTCACAAGAAACACAATTGAAGAGTTGAGGCTTCCACGGACAATATCGTTACCTGTTGAGATGGCTTCTGGAAGGCGCCGTGTTTCTGGGTCGATGATATTCGCCGACGTTTCGGAGACATTGCAGTCTTCCATCTTCAGGGCGATCAACGTAGTTCACACCACAGCACAAACTACTTGAATGACGGAGCGGTCCTTGGTCGAAATTTATAACGTGCCTATGTTTAAGAAATATTAAATCCAAACTTCCATTAAATACTTCCGGTGTGTAAAGGATTGACTGTACTTGCAGCAAATGCTATGTAGGAGAAACAGGTAGACTCATCTCCACAAGAATTAAAGAACATATAAGGAACACAAAAACAATGAAACAGAAGTTTCTGCTGTCGCTGAACACTCGTTTAAAACCAAACATGCTATTAAATTCGATGAAGTTAAAATTCTAGCAAGTTCCACAACTTTTACTAACGTAAATGTCTGGAAGCAATTGAAATTAGGAAAAATCCGCACAACTTTAATAAAGATCAAGAATGGGATCTTAGCAACGCATGGACGCCAATTTTAAGCAAATTAAATAACACTGTGCGAAAGGGATGTAGGGCCGGACCGGCAGAACAAAAACTACCTGCTTAGACCGCCGCCATCGGCATACCTTCCCCGGAAAGGCCAACAACCCCACCCCACCCCGTTCGTCGCCTACAGTAAACAACGCACCCCAGTCGGGCCCCAAAAATTCTAGAAACGCAAGTCGTTATAAACTTTGACCAAGGACCGCTCCGTCATTCAAGTAGTTTGTGCTGTGGTGTGAACTACGTGGATTGCTCTGAAGATGGAAGACTGCAATGTCTCCGAAACGTCGGCGAATATCATCGACCCAGAAACATGGCGCCTTCCAGAAGCCATCTCAACAGGTAAAGAAACACAATCATTATTTTAAAAACTTGGCCAAGTAAATCGATCAGTATACGCCATGCGGCGCCGGTAGTCGGTAGGTCATGACTGACGCGTGTTGATAACGGAGGTATTCACCCCCTCTCCATCACCTGTTATCTTGTCAGGGCCCTTCTTTTGATTGGTTGTATTCAGTTTGCGGATGGCGGTGTTGTATATAATATTTAATTTGAATGACAGCTGCTCGTTTGAGATGTGGTCAGGGTGTTCTCTAGCTGCTCTATAGATCTCAAACTCTTAAATAGTATCCATGCGTCTCTTGTTGTTGCAAAAATGCATAACTTCCAAATTTGTTTCTATGTTTGTGTAGTTATGGTCATGGCTTATAACCATTGATGGTCGGCGAAAGTAGATTTATTATACCTTTTCGGTAAATGTTCATTAAATCTGGCTTTAAATGAGCGAGTAGTTTGTCCGATGTAGAAACTCGGACAGTTGTCACATTGTATTTTGTAAACACCTGTACCATTTATTTTACTATGGGTTTGTTTTTGGAATCAATAAATTGAATTCATCTAGCACTAATCTTTTATCATCAGATGAAATAAACAAGTTAAAGTTGCAAACCCCCAAGCTCCCGTTGTAAGAGGACTACCAAAGATTCATAAGCCCAATGTACCAATAAGACCCCTTGTTAATTTTAAGTCATCTCCCGCTTACAAAATTTCACAGAAACTAGATAAAATAACCAGAAGTGAAATAGTTCTTAAAAATGACAATTGTGTGAAAAATACTGTTGACCTTGTTAACAAGATAGCAAACGTTGAATTAAAAGGATCATACATGCTCGCATTCCTTGATGTCGTAAATTTGTTTACGAACATACCTGTTAAAGAAACCATACACATCCTAGAAAATAACTTACAACATAAAAATTCGTCTTTGTCCACTGCTGCTAAAAACGAATTAATCAAATTAACAGAATGCATCTTAGGTCAGAATTATTTCACATTCTATGGTGAATTTTACAAACAAAACAAAGGATTAACCATGGGCTGCCCCCTTTCAAGCATTCTCTCCGAGTTATTTTTGAATCATATGGAAAATGAATTTTTATGGTCCAATATGAACCGACACAAGAACAAGATCATACATTATAGTCGATATGTTGACAATACACTGGTTCTATTCAATGGAACCCAAAGACAGATCAACTAGCAAGACAGTAGCAAATTATTTGAATACCATCCACCGTAACATAACATTCACGCTAGAAACTGAGAACAATAAATCCATCAAATTTTTAGATGTATCGATTACCAGAGCAAATAAAAGATTTGATTATAATATTGACAGGAAGCCGACAACGACAGATCAGACTATTCATTCATCCTGACACCATCCCCACAACCACAAAATAGCAGCGTTTAACAGTTACGTTCACAGATTACTTTCTATACCATTGAACACAGTAAACTATAGAAATAAAGTTGTTACCTTAAAACATATTGCAGTAGCTAATGGTTACAATAGCTCCTTGATTGACAAGCTGATAAGAAAACACAAAAATAAGATAAGACAAAATGAATCAACAGATACTAAACAATATGTCAGCGCTGAATATGGTGTAGTCTTAAATAATACTCTAACAAAACAGATGGCTCAAAATAATGTCACAATAGCCTACAGAACATCTAAAAAAACTATTCAACCTCCTCCAGCAGCCCAAAAACAAACCCAATAGTAAAATAAATGGTACAGGTGTTTACAAAATACAATGTGACAACTGTCCGGGTTTCTACATCGGACAAACTACTCGATCATTTAAAGCCATATTTAATGAACATTTACCGAAAAGGTATAATAAATCTACTTTCGCCGACCATCAATGGTTATAAGCCATAACCATAACTACACAAACATAGAAACAAATTTGGAAGTTATGCATTTTTGCAACAACAAGAGACGCATGGATACTATTGAAGAGTTTGAGATCTATAGAGCAGCAAGATCCCTGACCACATCTCAAACAAGCAGCTGTCATTCAAATCAAATATTATATACAGCACCACCATCCGCAAAACTGAATACAACCAATCAAAAGAAGGGCCCTGACAAGACAACAGGTGATGGAGAGGGGGTGAATACCTCCGTTATCCACACGCGTCAGTCATGGCCTACCGACTACCGGCGCAGCATGGCGTATACTGATCGGTTTACTTGGCCAAGTTTTTAAAATAATGATTGTGTTTCTTGTGAACTTTATGTACTTTTATGTTTTTTGACCAGCTCTTCCGCGAGTGAAATGTGTTAAATTTGTGTTCTTCACCTTAAAGATGTGCTCATGAAGAGCATGAAACAGCTGTAGTGATACTTCAACTACATCGGATCATTTATAGACAGATCATCATAGACCATCAGATAGATCAGATAGGCATCGGATCATTTATAAACCATTTTTTGCTAATTTTAATGATTCAGAGGCTATCCATCATGAAATTGTAACTCAGCTAATTAAATGACTAAAAATTTAGAAAAATCGGTTGTTACTTTTCGAAGAATGCATTTGAAGAACAATATTTTACATTACTCTAAAAAAGTAAAATTATCTAAAAATAATGCTTAATATATATACTCTTTAATATAAGTTTACCTGTGAAACATTTTGTATTAGCCTATTCAATGTGCAGCAGAGAATCGGTTATTTGAACATTAATTATCTGAACCCCTGAATGGCTTACTAATTCATTGGTCAGTATAAAAAAACCTATTAGTAATTTACAAATATAGCTCTATAAAGTCTGTACCGTAGTCTATTAATACAAAAGGTATGAACTATTTTATAATTTGATCTCTTTTTTATCAAATTTTATTGATAACTTTGATGTTTTTTTTTTTTTTTTTTTTTTTTTTTTTTTTTAAGTACCGGTACAGTAATTTAAATGTTTATTGGTTAATTGCCTAATTGATAAATAATTTTCATGTTTGATTATACTTCCGGTTCCAATTAGATTGAATAATCAACTCTCCTACTGTACTGTATACATGATAGTTTTCTGTAAATAGTAATATTGTCATAACAACATATTTAAGAATATTTACATCACATGTCTTAATTTATTCTTTCAACTTACTTTATTAAAATTTTAAGGCCGGCGCCATACGATCCGCTTTCAACGGTCTGGTAGAACGGGACCGTTTTAGAGGGATGATTTAAACCCATTGTTGTAAATGTACACGGCCACATTGCTCCAGTAGCGACGCATCGTCAGAAACCAACGGATGGTGCTGCGGTGTGCGGGACAACGGAAGAACGGGCAAAACACATGTAGTTGCATTGGAGTGGTCATACCATCCTGTTGTTCCGCGCGTTCATTACTATGTTCGGCACGGACAAATTTATAGAATGAGTCCACGATCGGCCTGCACTTTGGGACAAACAACTTCAAGAGTACTCTGGTAGGAATGAGCTAGAGAAATGTTGGATTTTAGTTGGAGAAATGATGTACAATGACTGGATGAAGTTTAGTATAAAGGAGAGGGATGCTAGAAATGAATATAAAAAATGCTTTATTTTATAGATTTAATGATTTTTCTTTTTGTACTCCTTTTAAAATAACTATTTGTGTATTAAGAGCGCAAAGCACTGTACGTCATTGCCGCTCGAGAAATATAGATAGCCCCGTGAAGTGTCAGCAAAAAAATTAATATACCGTACATCCAAAAATAGTTTTTAAAAAACTTGCAAGGATACTGCCTTAAATTTTGAAAAATTAGATTAAACTATTCACCACTATTATTTTTTACAGTGAAAAGCTTGAGCCCAACAACGTCTACAAATAGGTCTTCGAAACAAACCACAAGCTTCCAGGGCACAGCCAAATTTAACATTGGACAATTTAATCATTCAGACACACGATTCACTCACTGCAGTTGTTGGTGTTTTTCGGGCAACCATTTTGTGCGGTATCACAGGAAGGTCTGACAGGTAAATGTCAATCCCGTCAAAACGCATCCGTCTCCACCACATCGCGCGAAAGCAGATAGTATGGCGCCGGCCTAATAGAAGAAGTTTCAGTTTGTTATAGTTTGAATTTGATTTATTTTACTTGTGATTTTACAGGCATTAAAGAATTTTCTCTGAAAGGAAGGAACAAAGTGTTAGCTTAATTGTGAAAAATACATCTTCACTAATCAAGGATTTCACTAGATTCTTTTGGCCCTATAGAGGATTCTTCTAACATTGTCAATAAGTTGTAATAACATTGTCTAACAATAAGGCTTTTTGTAGTGCGCGAGACTCCAACCAGTTTACAGTGACTGTCAACATCGAAGCTCATGATAAAGTCACCTTCTATCTGACTTACGAACAATTGCTCAAGAGAAATCTCGGGGTGTACAGCAACGTGATCAACATCAATCCTCAGCAGGTATTCGTAAATCAAATACAGCAACGTGCTCAACATCAATCCTCAGCAGGTATTCGTAAATCAAATACAGCAGTGTGATCAACATCAATCCTCAGCAGGTATTCGTAAATCAAATACAGCAAGTGATCAACATCAATCCTCAGCAGGTATTCGTAAATCAAATTCAGCAACGTGATCAACATCAATCCTCAGCAGGTATTCGTCAATCAAATACAGCAACGTGATCAACATCAATCCTCAGCAGGTATTCGTCAATCAAATACAGCAACGTGATCAACATCAATCCTCAGCAGGTATTCGTCAATCAAATACAGCAACGTGATCAACATCACTCCTCAGCAGGTATTCGTCAATCAAATACAGCAACGTGATCAACATCAATCCTCAGCAGGTATTCGTCAATCAAATACAGCAACGTGATCAATATCAATCCTCAGCAGGTATTCGTCAATCAAATACAGCAACGTGATCAACATCAATCCTCAGCAGGTATTCGTCAATCAAATACAGCAACGTGATCAACATCAATCCTCAGCAGGTATTCGTAAATCAAATACAGCATCGTGATCAACATCAATCCTCAGCAGGTATTCGTAAATCAAATACAGCATCGTGATCAACATCAATCATCAGCAGGTATTCATAAATCAAATACAGCAACGTGATCAACATCAATCCTCAGCTGGTATTCGTAAATCAAATACAGCAACGTGATCAACATCAATCCTCAGCAGGTATTCGTAAATCAAATACAGCAACGTGATCAACATCAATCCTCACCTGATCAACATCAATCCTCAGCTGGTATTCGTAAATCAAATACAGCAACGTGATCAACATCAATCCTCAGCAGGTATTCGGAAATCAAATACAGCAACGTGATCAACATCAATCCTCAGCAGGTATTCGTCAATCAAATACAGCAACGTGATCAACATCAATCCTCAGGTGGTATTCGTAAATCAAATACAGCAACGTGATCAACATCAATCCTCAGCAGGTATTCGTAAATCAAATACAACAACGTGATCAACATCAATCCTCAGCAGGTATTCGTAAATCAAATACAGCAATGTGATCAACATCAATCCTCAGCAGGTTTTTGTCAATCAAATATAGCAACGTGATCAACATCAATCCTCAGCAGGTATTCGTAAATCAAATAAAGCAACGTGATCAACATCAAACCTCAGCAGGTACTCGTCAATCAAATACAGCAACGTGATCAACATCAATCCTCAGCAGGTATTCGTAAATCAAATTCAGCAACGTGATCAACATCAATCCTCATCAGGTATTCGTCAATCAAATACAGCAACGTGATCAACATCAATCCTCAGCAGGTATTCGTAAATCAAATACAGCAATGTGATCAACATCAATCCTCAGCAGGTACTCGTAAATCAAATACAGCAACGTGATCAACATCAATCCTCAGCAGATATTCGTAAATCAAATACAGCAACGTGATCAACATCAATCCTCAGCAGGTATTCGTAAATCAAATACAGCATCTTGATCAACATCAATCCTCAGCAGGTATTCGTAAATCAAATACAGCAACGTGATCAACATCAATCTTCAGCAGGTATTCGTCAATCAAATACAGCAACGTGATCAACATCAATCCTCAGCTGGTATTCATAAATCAAATACAGCAACGTGATCAACATCAATCCTCTGCAGGTATTTGTAAATCAAATACAGCAACGTGATCAACATCAATCCTCAGCAGGTATTCGTAAATCAAATACAGCAACTTGATCAACATCAATCCTCAGCAGGTATTCGGAAATCAAATACAGCAACGTGATCAACATCAATCCTCAGCAGGTATTCGTCAATCAAATACAGCAACGTGATCAACATCAATCCTAAGCTGGTATTCGTAAATCAAATACAGCAACGTGATCAACATCAATCCTCAGCTGGTATTCGTAAATCAAATACAGCAACGTGATCAACACCAATCCTCAGCAGGTATTCGTCAATCAAATACAGCAACGTGATCAACATCAATCCTCAGCAGGTATTCGTAAATCAAATACAGCAACTTGATAAACATCAATCCTCAGCAGGTATTCGGAAATCAAATACAGCAACGTGATCAACATCAATCCTCAGCAGGTATTCGTCAATCACATACAGCAACGTGATCAACATCAATCCTCAGCTGGTATTCGTAAATCAAATACAGCAACGTGATCAACATCAATCCTCAGCAGGTATTCGTCAATCAAATACAGCAACGTGATCAACATCAATCCTCAGCAGGTATTCGTAAATCAAATTCAGCAACGTGATCAACATCAATCCTCAGCAGGTATTCGTAAATCAAATACAACAACGTGATCAACATCAATCCTCAGCAGGTATTCGTAAATCAAATACAGCAACGTGATCAACATCAATCCTCAGCAGGTTTTCGTCAATCAAATATAGCAACGTGATCAACATCAATCCTCAGCAGGTATTCGTAAATCAAATAAAGCAACGTGATCAACATCAATCCTCAGCAGGTATTCGTAAATCAAATACAGCAATGTGATCAACATCAATCCTCTGCAGGTATTCGTAAATCAATCACTTAAACTGCTCCAGAGGATAGTGATGGTGGATGAAAATTTTCTATGTGACAATAGCTGTTATTTATAGACTTTGTGTAATGCAAGAACAATAACGAAACAAAAACAACTCTGCCTACTACAATAGACTATTACACAATTAATTACGATACATGGCTATTAGGTCTATTGTTTTATGTTTACAGTGGAAATGTCTATTTTTTAGGTCCACCACGTATATGGACACAACTTTTTGTCTTCATTTCTTACATCCACATGTGTTTATGTCCAATCATTTTAATGTCTACAATGTTTTAACATAAAGTTTAGTATATGAAGTAATTCCTAAAAATACACCAGTTTTCAAAATCTTGTAAAATAATTAAATAATTTTAAAAGTTTTTAAATGTTCATAATTTGGTTAATGATTAAATAACATTTGAATTTAGGGTACAGAATTCTTTTCAGAACTTTATTCTGGATTCAGCTTTCTGGATATCTTTAGATTTCCCCTCTTTCTTTGTAGTCATTGTGATTATGTAGCATTTGTTCCACATGTAGTCAATTTAGCATATATGATTTTTTAATGGAATGACGAACACCAAAGTCCTCCAAGACGCTGATTTATTATTAGATTGTCATGCTGGTCCTTAATTAATATGAGATTAATTTACAGTGAACAGTTTAAAGCATAACTAATATTACTGATCTTAATTTTTGAATGATAGTGGTAAGAATTATTTCCGTGTAATTTTGTTTCTGGCATCTCACTTACAATAATATTAATTCAACTTATAAATTTTCAGTGAACAATTTTAAATTTCAAATTTAAAAAATCCTATTAACTATCGAATTTTAATTTCCATCTAAACATTGACAAAATATAAAATCTAAATGTACTGTTTTTACAAATTTTGTGTGGACGTTTTGTTGTGTGGACATCAATCGTAAAGGACACGATATGTGTGGATATTGAGTGTTCGTTATAAGCAATAGACGTTTTTGAAAATGGACATTTTGGTTGTGGAATTAACAGCCGCAAATGTTAAATATTAATCATGGGGTCTACATTTGAAGATCTAATCTGCAAGTAATTTAGTCAAAATCCAACTGTAAGACTATTATGTAAAATTGTAAAATATGACCCCTTAGCCTTTTTAGTTAGCATACTTAAGTTAAAATTATTATTAGGAAATATCCTAATAATTAGATAACCTATCTAAAGCTACATTATTTTTCCTACCACTGCTTGGAAAAATCACATTGCCACACCTGTAAACAGTACTCAAATCAGTTAATTTCCGCTTTCATTTCATTCTCTCTCTAGAGCGGCAATAAATGATTTCTCGCTCGCTGAATCAAGTATAGTAGCTATGTAAGGTCAGCTGATGCTACAAATCATACCACAGCTGTTCTGTTGATCATTGTTATTGTTTAGTAATTGCTGTTTTTTTTAGTTTGAGGTTTTTTTATAGTTGTTAGTGTGTTGCAATAGAAAAATCAAACATTACCTAAATAACATTTTGTATACAATATAAAATATGAATCTGTTGTAACTATGATGGTAGGAATAATCGTGTATGCATTACAAGCACAAATAGTCATTTCCACTCTTGAAATGTTTGGCCATCTACAGTTCTCAAGCGGCAAAGACATACTTTGCGCTCTTAATTAATACACAAATTATAGCTAGTTCCGGCAAAATATAAACACTTGTTCTTCTATGCTTTAAAAAATTTCTGTCTTAAATACACTTGCATCAAAGATAATTGCCATTAGAAATGCAATGTTTAAACTATCTAAATATAGAGTGTCATTAACATAGACAAAAAAACTACAATTTTCTGAATTTTCATTGATAGATTACGTATTTTAACTAAAATTATATGTTAAAAGACAATAACTTTTACTTTTTATTACCGGTACATATCTTAAAGGTATAAATTTTATTTCCATATTTCTTATCTACCAGATTGTTGAAGACATGTCAATCATCGTTGACATTGAAGAACTAACGGCCATCAAGGATCTGGAGGTGCCAGAACTACAGTTGTCGAATGAGGCTGTCCCTGAAAAACGTAAGTATTTTTAAAAGAATACTGAATTTTTCTGAAAAATGTATATAAAGGAAATGTATGTTTTTAAAATTTTATTCTTTTTGATTTTTTCCTATATCAACCCCAATTTTTGTTATGAGAATTCTCAAGCGCTTTTAAGGAAAAAGGTGAAATTCCCACAATTTTTTGTGTACATCCCAGGAATCGAAGCCGTGATGTGTTCTGCTGATGCTAAACGTTAGACTGTCAAGACACCAATTATCCACCCTAATCGGTCCAAATTACGACAATTGAACTGGTAGGTATTTGTGAAGGCAATGTATGATTCTGTTACTAAATTGCATAAATATCATCAGGTTGGTTTAGTATTGGCTGGGTAGTTGAGCCGGCCTTCTAAACCAAAGGTTGCCAGTTCAATCCTGAGAAAAGTATGTAGCTTTTTAAAGGTTTAAAACTGGACCCACCTGCCATTGGTTGTTGGGCTATTAATTAACGACCACATCTAAAGAATCAGCTGGTTTTAGACAGTGAGAAAACCACACAAGAATCACGTTCATTCTACACTCATCCTTTTATATTCACCGTAAAATTTGCCCTAGGAGCATTAACAACACAGAGTGATAAAATGCATTAGTTAAAATCAACTATTCATTACAAGATTTTTTTTCTGTTGCAGAAGAATGTCAAAAGTCCCAGTGCTCTCTGGATTGTCACTTTAATAATAAATGTTATGCCTTTCAAGGGTTTCTGTTAATAGAGAATATTTCAAATTATTAAGTTACAGAAGAAAACAATTCATCCCTTCATATATTTATAAATTTTTGTCTCAGGGCATTTGAAAAAAACCAAATAGGACTGAAAAAATGGACACCAGTCATCAAGGCAGGCCCAGAGAGATTATCATCTTGTCCAGCTTGATGAGCATTTGCAGCCACTGGTAAAAATTTATTACTGTACGTTGTTTCATAGTACAGTTTAAGTGGAAAATGTTTTTTTGAGCATAGTAAAATCTAATATTAAATGTAAAAAATGTACATTTAATAAGTTTGCTCTATCTGCAACAATATTTTATTAGTTAATTTTCTTTTTATAGATCATGAAAATGCTAAAATAGAAGAGAAAAGTCCAAACCACAAGCAAGTGATTTGGGCACCAACACCAGAAGAGCAAAAAAGCCAAAAAAGCACAGGATTGAGCGGACAGTTCATCGTCAAATATGATGTCGACAGGGAACAAAATTCACAACAAATTCTTGTAAGTGGCCTACTATTTTCTATGTACAATAATTTTAAATTGCTAGTACTGGTAGCATCGTATATGGGAATGTCATATCTTGGGTGAACATATTGTTGTGTAACCGTAAGGCATTTGACAACCAACTGATCTGTACTTCACAATATATTAGGATGAATTAATGAGACCATGGGTGGAGTTAGAGTTTGTTTCTTGGGGGGGGGGCATACTTTTGAGGTTCCCATACGAAAAAATCAGGGTTCTTACAGTCCTTGAAAGTCCTTGAAATTTAACCCCTGGTCTTGAAGGCCTTGTATAGTACTTAAATTTCATAATTTTTAGTATGGTCCATGAAATGTTCTTGAACTTTGTGGGAATGTTAGTACTGTCTCCTTAAGTTCTGTGAATTTTTTTATATTGTTTTAAATTTTTTAGATTCTTGTAAAAAACTAGATTAGATTCTCACTAGACTTAGATTAGACTTAGTAGATTCTTTTTAAAGCTAACTGAAGCATATAATATGTAGGTACTGGAGCTGCGTACTAGACTACTATAATAGACACTGTGAAATCAACATTAACAATTTGGAAACAAATTTGTATTGCTTTATTTTGTTATTGTGTATATTTGGCACTTCTTTATTATACATAAGCCACAATTGTTTTGAGGTTATTTTGAACTAAGGTCTTAAAAAATAACTTGAAAGAAGACTATTTACTGAACATTGTGTGAAAATTGCACGTTTCTAAGTATTACGGTTAAATGACTCATTAGTTTAATTGTGGATAAAAAAGCTGGTATATACATACGCCTGAGCAATGACGATATATAATTTGTCACCTCGTTGTGAATTGTGAGCCACAACTCTGACAATGTTATTAATCACTTACACATTTTCCTTTGACTCTCAATTTAATTATTTAAATTCTTGAGCATTCAAATTTAAACTTGTGTAAGACCCAATGCCCAGTGTTATTCATTGTGGATAGGCCTACTTTTCTTTTTTCAAACAACAAAATTGTAACAAATTTATAATCCTATCAATTGATTAAAATATAATTACTTCTCGTGGTCCTTAAAAACCATGGAAGGTCCTTAAAAAGTCCTTGAATTTTGTTGAGATATGGTTGTAAGAACCCTGAAAAATATGTTAGAGTGGCAATGTTTTTTGCCAATCTGATTCTACTTTCCTGCATTTCAAATAACTGCACAGGAATAACTAGGAATCATAGGAACAAGTTTTGTTGCTCTTAAAAACATTCTTAAACTTTAGAAATGTAATAATCTTAAATAAAATAAAAATTAAATATACAGACTCACACCAAATCTATTCTTGTGAAATACCTTCACATGAAATTACTCAAATGTATAATCATAATCAAGACTTAATTAAAACCCATTCTTTTGTCTCAAAATAGTAAGAGAGTTAGTGCAAATAAATTTTGTGATTACAACTTATATATGTAAACCTTTAAAAATGCCAACTTGAGTAAAAAAAAAAAAAAAAAAAAAAAAAAACAGGGTCCTATTTTTTTTTTTTATTTTTTTTTTATTTATTTAATCCACATTGTTAACAAATACATTGTACACCTCAATTATATATAAATTAGGGAAATTTCCCACAAAGGCAGCGCCTGAGCGTGGGAAAGAGTTCTATCAGTCTATCTTCATGAGCACGACACAAAACAACTAAAATAAAACTTCTTAAAATACACTATGTAAGGAAATTATAAGATTTGAAACAAAACACAACAGTATATAGTCGGAACAACAATGTATACAAATTGTGAAAAGGAAAAACAAAAAGAAAAGATCAGAAGCCACAACGGAAACAGGAAGTTATTGCTATCAATAAATAATAATTGTATACTGAGACTTGAACCACGCATACCGCCCCTCCCCCCTCCCCCCGGAAACACTCACACACTCTCACACACGCATTCACGCACACGCACACGCACTCGCACCTGCACTATCATTCTTTCCTTTATTCTGCCTCACACCGTACATAGAAAAATACCTGGAATGTTTTATCAAGAGGAATACAACGATACAAAATAGTTGTCGATCTCGCCACGTCCGATTTCCAATAACCATTGATTAACTAATTTTTTGTATTTTTGTAAACTACATGGTTCAGGATATTTCAAGTTATTTGGTAATTTAGAAAACATTATCGTTGCAATGTACTGTGGTGATGTTTTATTAATTGATTTGTTAACCTTAGGGAATTGAATGCCGGTATTAATTGAAGATCTAGTTAAATATCTATGGGTAGTTTGGTTAAAAATCGTCTGCTTATTCTTAAAAATGTAAACAAGGAGTGTTCTGGTGTAAAGTTGAGATATTGTGAAAACTTTAAAGTCGTCAAAGACCAAATCTGATGAATAGAGTCGTGGAAGGCAAAGGGCAGTTTTTATTATTGATTTTTGCACAATTTCTATTGGCGCAAGAATACTTTTATAACCACCCCCCCAAGCTAAGTTCCCATATTGTAGTGTTGATTGCACGTAGGCATAATAAACATTCTTTAACAGATTGATGGTCAAAACTCTAGACAAATGTTTGAAGATGAAGATAAATTTGCGTAGTTTGTTTCTAATGTGATCTACATGACCTGTCCATTTCAAACGGTTGTCAAAAACTACACCCAGGTATTTATAATTACTCACACACTCGATACTTACACACCTTTCACAATCATTCTCGGTCCCACAGCTATGAAGTTTTAAGTCTAGGTTCAGAGGATCATAGTCTGCTCTCAGTGATATTGGCATGTATTTAGTTTTGTCTAGATTAACTGTGAGCTTGTTCTGATCGAACCATCGCTTGACAGTGAGCAGGCCGCGCTCCGCGCTGGTGAATACCTCCTGCCAGCTGGCGCCCTCGAACAGCAAGGCGGTGTCGTCTCCATACAGAAAAATCTTCCCACATCCTAAGTTGATTTTGCCTAAGTTATTAATATATAGTAAAAATAACAATGGTCCGAGAGTTGAGCCCTGTATAACCCCATAGTCTATTCTTTTTTGTGAACTGTTAATGCCTGAGATGGACACGGTTTGAAACCGGTTGGAAAGATAATTTTTGAACCAATTAAATGTTATTCCTCTGACCCCTACACAATTTAACTTATTTAAGAGAAGACTTCTATCAACAGTATCAAAAGCTTTTGCAAAATCAATAAACACAAGAAGAGGTTTTTTATTACTGTTGATAGCCTCGTGCAAATTATTAGTTAAAGAAAATAAAGCGTCATTTATGTTTTTGTCTTTTCGAAACCCAAACTGTTTATCGGTAAAAATATTATGATTTAACAGATATTTTTCAAACTGGTTTCGCACACATTTCTCCAATAGTTTAGCAAGCACGCTAGCCAAGGTAATTGGTCGGAAATTTATAAATTGATTTTTTGAGCCCCCTTTGAAAATTGGAATTACTTTACCCACCTTAAAAGAGTTTGGAAATTTACCCTGCAAAAAGCTGCTATTAAAAATGTGAAGAAGTGGCTGCTTTAATGCAACAAAATTGTCCTTTATAATTTTTGCCGGAATTTCGTCAACACCAGGAGCAGAACCACCCTTCATTTCCTGCACGACCGAGGCTAACTCCGCCTCAGTAACGGGCACCAGCTGAAAGGTAGCGTCAACGGAAAACTCGTCATCGTCGATAATCGGCTCCGGTACGAGGGGGACGGCCCGAGCTAGATTGGCCCCAACGTTAACATAGTAGTCATTTAACGCATCCGCAACTTCTTTGATTCCCCCATCCTCTGAAAAATTCCCTTCGGAAATAAAGTGTTCTATAGGGAAAGCATCTTTCTTTTTGTTAATACCGATAACTTCAGCTATGTTTTTCCACAGAAGTTTGCTGTTACTTTTTGATTCCTCTATTTTCGCCTGATAATAGTTTTCTTTGGCCCTCTTGATTGCAAAATTTAATGTGTTTCTGTAATTTAAGTAACGGGTTCTAAGCGCAGGATTAAAAGGCTCTTTTTTCAATTTTTTGCTCATTTTATCTCTAACTCGAATTGAATTTACGAGTGCGGTAGTGATCCAGGGTTTTAATTTAGTATGTTTCGAAGAGAGAGATTTATGATAAGTTGACTTACTAACTACGTCCCGCAGCTGTCGCACAAATGTATCACAGGCCACGTCGACGTCCTCGGTCTCCAGGACCTCGGACCAGTCGTGCGCGCCTAACAACTGTTTGGCAACCTCCGTATCAATACGTGAAAGACTCTTAATATCGCAGTTTTGTATCCCCTTTCTTTTATTAAAATCAAACATGGCTACAGTTATAAAGTGGTCAGTAATTGATGTTTTAATAATGGCAGACATTATTTCATTTGTATTTTTTGAATTTGTAAAAATGTGATCGATGCAACTTTTTGAATTTCCTACAACTCTGGTGGGGTTGTTTATGCAAGATGTGAAACCGGTGCCGTAAAGAACATCGAGATAGCGCTGTGGCATTGGATCTATGTTTCCTGGTAAAATACAGCAGTTTATGTCACCAACCAGCCAGCACCGCCCACCCCTGCACCAACCCTCGAGATAAACTTCAAGATCATCGATGAAAGCTTCAAGGTCAGACGACGGGCTCCGATAGACTGCAAGCAGAGACAGCCGCTCACCGCCAAGCGATACATCCACTTTAATAGCTGTGGCACCGTGCAGTCGTACTTCCTCATGACACACAGCAAACCTTTTACTCACATACACAATCACTCCATCATTCTGATTCCTACATTTCTTACTAACAATCACATCATAATCATTCAAACACACAGGCACACAACTATCATCCATCCAAGTCTCAGTTAAAACAATCAAATCAAATCTTTTATCATAGCTATTTAAAACTACCATCAGTTCATCAAAGTTCCTGTTGTAGCTCCTTATGTTTAAATGAATAAAACTAAATCTATCACCTAAACTACCATTACTTTCTTCAAAAAACTTGAATTCACTAAAACTACTGTACATAAATTCGCTTACATTACGACAATTTATTAACGCCTCGAGGTCCTCGTCTTTCATTACGATTCAAAAACAACAGAAAAAAAATATTTCCCGGCCTGCTCGCCCATCAATTAATAGCTGTGTTTAATATTACAGTTTTAATAGTGCATAACAATGAAAAAAAATATCTTTCTGAAAAAGTCTTTACTGAATACTAATGTAAATAAAGAAACATAATAATATTTTCCAGTGATTAAAACTTAATTAAAATCGGATAAAAAAAACTAATTTAGGAAAAAATCATAGACTAATACGACAATAGAGATGTGTTAAAAAATTTACTGACGTTCATAATAAAAAAAGCTTAGTCAAGGATATATTTATTAAAATAAATAAAAATACTTAAAATTATAAGCAAGTAACTTTACCAATAAAAAAAATTCTTCAGTGGCTTGTTATTAATATTACAAAATTTGTCAAGAATTTATGTTAAGGACAATAATAAAAATATCCGTAGGCCTACTGATAATATCTTGATAACACTGGACATATTTCAGATAGTGGCCTCTATTCACAAAACTCTCTATTTGATTTATCAGTAGTAAGAATGTCAGCAGTCTGGATTACTGAAAACATGACCTTCCCATTTACTTCATAAGAAAAAATAATTATTGTTAAAAATTTTTATAATATGCTCTAATAAATTGATTGTACTGTATTTAGGAAACGTAAGAAATACTTAGAAATTAACGGTTTATAAAATTACTTTAAAATAAATTCTTACTTGAAACATAGTACCCAGTTCGAGTTAAAATCCTATAACTAATCCGTCACTGACGCCTGCGAGGCGTCTTTACCGTCTTCGCCACCGCCGCCGGCGCCGCTGCTCCTAGCGCCGCCGCTGTTGACACTCTCGTCGCCGCCGCCGACTCTACGCTGTCCTGAGACTTCCTCCACCTCGTCCAAGGATAACACCCGCCGTGTTTTGGAGTCTGTCGACTTCTTTACAAAGATCTTGCCGTCGCGGCACCACGCATACGCGAGGTTTCCCTGCCTCACGTGTGATTTAGCACGGCTCAGAAGCGCTTTGTTATTCGCCGTCAGATGTTCTGCGATGTATATTGGTCCAGGGGGAAGTGTGGGAACGAGATCAGTCGTGCTGAGCCTCTTCTGTTTTGCTGCGTTGATCCAGACAGCTCTTGTAGATCTAGAGGTGAATTGTACCACAATACTAGGATGGAAGTGCTTCCCTGCAGGTTTCGGAAGTCGATGTGCTACAGAGATTGACTTACGACTGTAATCAATGCCTAGAGAACCCGCGACTGACTGTAGAACAACGTAAATGTCCTCATTTGGTGTAGGGGGTATTCCTCTGATTTCAACATTTTGGTTGCGGGTATATTGTTGGAGATCTGCTAGCTCTCTCTCAACAACGTGCAATCTGCTTTCCAATTGGGTATTAGTATTTTTTAGGGCCACGCACTCCGCTTTGAGAGCCTCGCTTTCAGTTTCCACCATTCTATGGCTTTTGAGAGTACGGTACAGCAATTATTTGAAAAATACAATAAAAACTGTAGTTGCATACTAAAGTTTAAAAATGTAACCCATCACCCGAAATTTCAAAAATAAAGTTATGTTTTTACGTAAGAAGGAATTTCCTATTTTCCTTCTTGGAAAAATATTCTTTATGAATCTAAGTTTAAAAAACAAACTACCAAATTTGAGAAACGTTGAGTAGTTGACCGGTCTTTGGTAGAGATTCCATAAAATCCATCGATCCTCTGTACTGGAGTGTTTTACAAAGCAATTTTCCTAAGCAGTGGGTTTGTAGCCTACTTCACGACTACTACACTCCTACTTACGAGGAGAATATTTGTTCTAGTGAAATTATTTTTAACATAACATGATCTTAAACAAGTAAATCAGGCTTTCAAACGGCCCTTCTAACTTTGTTATCCGTTTTATGCTATTAGACAGTGAAAATGGTGATTTTTAATTAAGTTTATCATGTTATAAAATAAAGCCAGAAGTTATATTTAGAAGATGTACTAAAGCTTAGATTATTTTATGGGGAAGGAGTTGCCGTTTACCAGGTGTATTAATAACTTCATGAAAATTTGAGAAGTATGGTGGTGTGTTTTTCAGCCATTTTCCCTAGGTTTAGAGGCTTGTTCTCAAGACAGACGCCCTGCAGTGCACTGGGTGTAGCCTGGGTAGTCTGCAGTCTGCAGACGATTTTTGACCGAGCGTGCGTAACTCCCAATGCCACTGCCTACTCCCAGACAGCAGTATGGCGCGGCGCGGTGGCCATGACGTAATTCATAGTTTATCATCAACAGTATAGGGCTTTGTGGGAGAAACTATGAACCACACTGCTACTGTCGAAATATTATTTATTTCAGCTATCATTCTGACATTGCGGTTTATTTAATTTATTTCTTGATAAAACTGAGGTCAAGTTCTAGAAGTTTAAATAAATACTTCGATTATAATAAAAGCGAAATAAAAAAAATCTGTTTAAGTTGGAGGGCATGCCCCCCATCACCCCTCCCCCCTCCGTAACTCCGCCCAAAAAATGAAAATGTATAGGGTATCCTGTGTAAGTAATAATTTTTAATCATGATATAAACCAAAAGTTTCAGACCATCACAGCTCAAAGTGCCAAACATGGAGGGAAGATACAATGAAACAAACATTTCTGTGTATTTGATAATCTTTTTAATGAATGAATGATTGACTCAAACAAATTTTACTAAAATCTCCCATCACGTTCAGGTTGATGAGGGGTACTTTGTCCACTTCTTTGCGCCGGAAGATCTGCCTAAGTTGAGGAAGCATGTCATCTTCGTGCTCGACTTCAGTCAATCAATGGATGGTAGGAAACTGGCACAGCTCAAAGAGGCGATGAAGCAGATATTTTCTGAACTCAAATCTACAGATTATTTCAGTATTGTTGTTTTCCAGAGCTTTGTTGAGGTGAGTAAAATTTGAATTACTATTATATAAATTTGCAAACATGTTTATAGTCCAACAACTGGTTTCCCCCATGCATCTGGTTTCAGAGCATATGTTACTATGTTTTAATGGTTTGTTTAAATTTCTGAACATAAAAAAAAAATGGTTTAACATTTGGATCTTCAACCGAAGAGATCTTCTTCAATCGATTTTTTTAAATTAGAGGTCTGATTGTTTCAACTTTCTTTGCAAGAAACATTGATTTATCTACTCCATTTATGATAAAAATGAAAACAATACTAATAAAGAGAGATACGTATTTGACTTGGACTGTACCGTACAAAAAAATTTACAGATTTTGATGTTGAACTTTTTGAACATTTTGATTATTGTTGTACAGTTCCTAGGAGCCAAGCATTTGCTCAGTAAACTAAAACAGGGATATATTTTTAAGTAATATCAGTTACAGACAATGCTCAATGCAAAGAGACTTATTTCTTGACTTATTTCTTCGCTCTGCTTCACTTGCCTTTCAGACTTTCAATCGGGTTGTTGCACTTTGGTGTATATTTATTGAAACACACGTTGAAACTGTAATACGTGGATTGTAATAATTTAGTTAACAAATCTTTTCAAAATTCTTACTAAATTTGAATTAAAATCAATAGAGTATTGGGACTGGCGGTGCTTCGGCAGTATTCGGCAACACTCGGGTAAACCCGCTGTTTTAATTGTGATTGCATCAACTGGTAATGGAAAATACGGCTCATCTGGTGAATTGAATTGTTCGTTTTCATGAACAAAATTTTGAAACTATTTATTTTGTCCGTATTTCACTGTCCGTGTGGACAGTTTTTTGTCCACACTCGTCTAAATGCGATAAAATCGGATTTCATTGATTATTTGACGTTAATATTCCGTGATGTACTTTTGGGTCTCGTGAATATTTAATTAATTTATTTAAGTTTGTACGTCACAGTAAAAAAAGAGTTAAGTTGCCAGGATTCACTCAGTTTGAAAGCGGGGTTAATTACAGGGTTCGCACGACTTAATGCCTAATCTATTATGACAATTGAATTACGAATGCCTAATTATACTATTTAATTTTGTTCGTTGTTTTCTCACCCATGTAATGTCCTTATTAAATAATTAGGCCATGGATGAAAGCTAATAAATTTAGATACGGTATTGTGGCGAACCCCCTGGTCCGTCATAAAAAATCCTTAAACACATCCCTCCTTCACAGTATATTGTTTCTTCACCCAGCTAATTTAGTTGACTGATAAATTTAATAGTCAAAGTAGAATAACGCAGATTGATAAAACCTTTAATAATAAATCGTAGTAATAATAAATAGTAATAGTTTCTTCAACCAAAGTAAGACGACGTCGAATGACTGACCATGTCGGGGTCACTCGGCTTGTGCCCCTACTGAGGCGCCTCCCCTCCGTCACGTGACTCGTCCTCCTACTACTCTAGAGTCTAGAATGTCCCGCTGTTCATCAAATGTGGCTGTTTCAATTCTTTCAATTTAGGCAGACATCATTGTTCCATTTTGTGAACAGATTGCGTTCATACTATAACAACCAGGCAATAAGGTAATTAATTAGCATTACCGGTGCTGACTGGCCCGTATACGTTGACTCAAGATACAAAATAAGAAAAGGCTGCGGGACTTGCTTAATATGCAGTGGTGAGGAAGGGGGATATGGAACCAATGTGGGATTATGGCACTTCTGCTCAACTCTCGCGTTTATTTCAATCCAAGATCATTGAAGTTTAATAATTTTTGTGTTCTCTCTTGTGCTCTTCGTTCCCTCCCCCTACGAAGGCTATTTTCCTTTCGGTAACCGATTTATTAAGTGTGATCTTATTGATAATTTATATAGACAATTGAAGGTTTTTAAATGGAGTCTTGAATTTGTAAATTGCGAATGTTTATTCATTCTGTTAACTTCTAAAAAATTAATTGGCCTTAAAATAACATTGAACATGTAAGAAGTTTTCAAATAGCAAACAATTTTTAGTGTGTTTTATGATTCTTTAATTTTAATATCTTAAATTCAGGTCAGTTGTCTTATATTTTTATAAACAAATTATAATAATGATTGTTTACTTTAGAAATATAATGGTTTACAGCTGACTATGTTATGTTTGTTTATGACTGGTAACATTTGACTTTTATTAGCTAGGTATGTATGTGTCCCTAGTCACGATAACTCTCGTAAAAACGGTCCAATCAAGACCAAATTTGGTAGGGGTGTGTAATCCTACCTTTATTTGATGAGTTCGTAAACCAGATATATCGACTCATTGGAAGGGGTAGTTTTGAGAGGTTTTGTACCCCAAAAAGTTTTTTTTTGCCTTTTTCAAATATAATTTTTAAAATTTTTAAATTTTTACTTTTATTTTCACCACTGGATTTAGCTAAAAAAACACACAATTTAGTATATGGAAGCTTTGCTCTATCTTCATTGGTTATTGAGATATATTAAAAAGTCTAAAGACAGTACATTGTATTTTGGGGTTTCCAATGTTAATCTTATGGAGAATAAGGAAGTGTTAATATTTCACTTACTAACCAATATTTTTTTAAGAAACTTGGTATTTAGCTTTATTTGGTTGAGATTCATCCATTTATGATAAAAAAATCTTGGTTTTTGTCCCTATCATGGCAGTAAACCTGCATGCTCTTTTCCGATGTTAATCATATGGAGAACAGTCAAACTTTTATCTATGGACAGATATTGATAAAACTTAGTATATGGCTTTTCATATGGTTGAAATAAATTTTTTATGCTAAAAACCTACTTTTAGTGTTCCCCTTGGCAGCATACCTGCATACTCTTTTCCTATATTTATCATAAGGAGAATAGACATTAATTTACCTATTTATGAGCATGTAATGAAATTTTGTTTTCAGGTTCATATGGTAAAAATTAATATAACCAATTTGGAAATTCGCTGAGTACGCAGGTCTGCTGCGACGAGGGGTATTGAACTCTATCAGACAAACCACTGGGCTATAAAAATTTTAAGATGAACTTAGCGGAAGATCTTTCAGTTTCCTACAACTTTGTCCCAGTGGCTTTGTGGCGTATTTCAACTCGTTAAATCTCAAGACCGATTTCAATGGATCTTAAATTTTATGACTTTCAACACATTTTCCTCAATACTTTATACCTAACCATATTTTATACTAGACGTTTATAGTTTATAATGTAAGTCCTATCAAATAAAAAAATCCAAAATTATGGAACTTCGATAAATCAGATTGAAATCGTTTTATGTTTTTCTTTCAGCCAAATTGTATGTCCTACCATAAACCTCCTAAGTTATAGGAAATAATTTAAAGTCCCACAAATTTGGTACGGTACTTTTCAATATTGCCTGTCATTTGTCGTTGCATAGAGTATGGTTTTAAGATAATTATTGATCTGTAATTTAACAAACATATGTTTCAGAGGCACGTGTAACGTTTTCTGCCATTACTTATTTACATTACTTAAAATTAACTATTGCAAGGTAATTTAAATTTAAATAAATCAAACTTTTTGTAATTGGTTTAATTTGCAACACTTGTATAAAAGTCTTCTATGACAGATTTCCTGTCATATTTTCCTGTGGCAACAGGAAAATATCTCGACCGAGCTGTGCTAGCCATGTGACAAGCGAAACATGACGTTTGAAATTACAGCAGGTTTTAAAACTATTTATAACATTGCAATTAGACAATTCGTACATGTTTAAATTACTTTGATTGTTTTAGGGCCACGTGTGTTAAATCTGCATAGAGTTTCATGAGAATAATAATAAGTTCATTTTTCCTGTAGTATTATCGATTTATAAATAACTTGATCGGGATTCACAATTTAATAGTTATTACAATTCTTTATTCCTTCTGTAACCCCCGTGCGTCTTCGTGGGAGCGAAATAACACAAATCATTTTAACACTACACAATTTATCCGGTTGGCCTAAAAAGAAAAATACATTACTTTACAATAACAGAACTAGAACATAATACAGAACAATTTGTCACTAAACAACAAACAAACAACAACATCTTTAACATCTTTAAATACCCTTATATCAAGAACCTGAGTGACAGAGGACAAACACTCGTTAACCCGAAACTCGGGCCACCGCCATTGACGCGGTGGTGGCGCCGCGGTGCAAGCAACGCCAGACACAAGTGCTTAACACAACGACTCAAATGCGACCAGGGTGAGCTGATCCCCTTAGACCTTCAGCAAGAGGTTACAGCAGCTAAACTTGTAAGGGGGAAACAGTGGTAGGGGTCCGCAGTGTTAACCCTGGGAATGTGTCAGATAGCTCTATAGGGTTCTACTGAAATATTGTGTTCAAAATTTAAAAAGTGTTTTAACTTGCGTGCACTGTGTGATCCATCCTTCGGCATTTTACATTTTGTAAGAATCCTGTATGGTCTATGGTAAAAACAGAGCAGGTACCTAAGACCATATCGTGTGTACTAAATAGAAAAATCAATTGATAATTCCAAATAAAGCTTTAACTTTAAATTTAAGCATTTTTGTGACGCCTACTTTATACAGTTAGTTACCATTTAATAATTTATTAACTGATTACCATGCAAAACCACATGTTTGTATTAGAACACGTGACAGATGAGTCAACTGTTTTCATTATTTCTTTGATTTGACTATTAACTCCATAAGACCAATGCTAAAACTTTTTAAATTTCAATTAAATATTTAAAAAGAAATAAGATTTTTCTTGGCATAGAGACCTGTATTTATATTATTTTCATCACAGAAGTAAGTGCTTTGAAAAGTTTGAATAAAATCGTTCGAGCCATTTTTGAGATCCGTGTGCTAATATACATACAAACATTCAAATATACTTTACTCGTATTAAAGTATAGGATAAATCGTTGTATCAGACTTTATTCTTTTATTCTATAGTTACTTTCCTGTGAAAACATATTCTAATTGCTGAAACTTTCATCCAATCTGTTCCAGGTTTGGTCTCCAAGCAACATACACAGATTGGAAGATGAATGGAAAGTAAACTACGGAGTAGACCACACGTTTGTGGTTGAAGCCACACCAGGAAACATTGAACAGGCTAGTTCCTTCATGCAAAACTACAGAGACCTGGGAAGTGAGTGAATTTAAAAGTGTAGTGGTAATTATATCAGTTAAATGTATTTTTCACCACACTTCAAATAGCCCCTCCCCTCCAGACAGAAGTCTGGAAGGTGTGAGTACGAATGTTTTCAAAACATTGTGAGACTCTGGTGTGATGACTTCGGGCCCGCAATTCATATGTGAAGTGCTACGGGTCCGAGAGATATTTGCCTCCCGTCGATATGAGTCACCAAATAAAAATACCCTATTGCCATAGGCATTTGACAGTTTGACACGCACATTACCAATATAACATTGACAGAACTATTGTTATTGTATTCACCTTCGATCGTTATTAAGAATACCCGCAAAGTAAAAAAAAAAAGTAAAGTAAAAATGGAAATTGTCAAAGGAATACAAATAAACGGTATCAGTTAACTGACACATACTTTCTCCCAAAAATATGAAAATGTGTTAAAAGTCTCAAAACATTTAGTCTTGATGGCTCAGTTGGATAGCCACCAGGTGAGAAACACGAGTTTTTGCATCCAAAAATTTAATTTTTTAACACATTTTGCTCTATAACTTTTGAACGCGCATTTTCCCGGAGATGCGGGTGGTGTCATTTTATTCAGCATTTTAATCTTAATAAACCACAAAATTTTAATCAAAATCGTTGGAGCCGTTTATGAGAAATTTGAATTTTTCAGGTTTTTTTTGGGGGTTTTGGGGGTAAACTACCCTTAAAAATAAAAAATTCAAAAAAATAAAAAAACGCCTGGAACTATTGTGGGTTTGAACCTACATACCAAGTTTCATCAAAATCGGACCATCGGGGAATTCTCTAGCTCTGTTTACATTCAGACACACACACATCCACACATCCACACATCCACACAGACACACACACACACACACACACACACACACACACACACACACACACACACACACACACACACACACACACACACACACATACGCGCATATAAGTCGCAACAAGATCCATGTAAAAATCCAGCTGTATTAGATCCACTAGAAGGAGTGGTTTTTTTAATAAAATAAGTGACACTTTTCTTCCCTGTAGTTAGTACAATGCACCAGTCTCGTCAGATTTGGGATAGCTTCAAATTTAACCATACGTTTTTTGCGGTCAAAGTGAGATCCGGTATGTAAGGTCACTGTGAGATCCATTTTGACCTTGGCTATACACACTTGAACTACCACGGTCGAAATGAGATCCGTCTGCAACTTCCCGATTATTGTTCGACCACCTCGCTGGTGTTTACACACACTCTATCTAGTTGCGGTCGAAGTGAGATCCTTTACGGTTTGCATGCGTAATTTAATATACTTTAAGAACAAATTAATACATTATGGTATTTTGGTGTTGCAGATTAATAGTCTAATGATTACAAGGCTCTGTTAAGAAATGTAAGTCATATTGTTTGGTGTACCGTATTGTTAAACGTTTAATCTATATCTATAAAGTCAAAGCCGTAGCCAGAAAAAAATTTGGGGGGGGGGATTTGACCTCCGCAGTTACAGAAAGTAACTTCAAAACTTTCATTTTAACACAAATCTTAATATAATGTTAGTATGTTAAAGTAATTTAAAAGTTTTATATATTTATAATTTTTTTATATTTTTTTTAATTTTTTATAAAATTTTCAATATGACGGAGACTTTAAATGTATAGAATATTAAAATTAATTACGTGATAATCGGTATAACTATGATGGAATATTATTTAAAATGTGGTTATTATATATTTTTATGCTTAGAAAATTATGTTAAAGGTAAAAGTTTCAGTGTAAATGGATATGAAAATTTGCTTTATGTTATATATTCTTATGGGAAAAAACCAAACTTACACAGCCATTATCTCCCAAATCGTTAGAATTACGAATATACATTAATCTGTAAAGTAGTCTTAAAATTATGTCTAGAATCCAAAAATACCACAAAAGTTTGGGTTCGTATTTAAAATCAATGACTTCCGGTTTGAATAGGTTACTTCTGGTACAACCAGTACATTGAAATTGTCATCAATTGATAGAGTGCAACCAAGTTACCTATAAATGGCAAAATTTGTTTTAATTAACAATTAATTTTGTATATTTTAAAAGGGGTGTACGGGTGGTCTGGAGCACCCGGTCCCGGTAGATGTAAGTTTTTTTAATAATGGGCAGGGGCGAACCCAGGGGGGGGATAAAGGGGATATATCCCCCCCCGAAATGTTGGAGGATAAAAAATTAAAATATGCTCAAAAAATAAAAACTATTTGTGACAAATGGTTAAAATATTATTTTTATACACCAAACTTTTATAAACAGATATAAACGCCAACTTATATAAAGAATAGGGTAATAGGGGGTTGAGTTGCACAATGTAAAAAGATAAAACTGTAATATTACATCCAAAACAGGTCATTTTAGTTTGTCGGCACTTGGTTCTTGCAATTGGTTCTAAGCGCGCTCTAATTCACTTGCAGTGCTGCCACCTCTAACTTATTAGTTATTTTGTGGTTTTGCCGTTTAGTTAGTATAATTAAATGCGTGTGTATCTTAGAGATAGCAATAATTCATATATTTTACGATTTTTAAGTAGTGTATTTATTTCAGAATTTCTTAGAGGTTGTAGACTATCATTTACTGTACTTCATTTGAATTTTGACATCTTGATTCTTTTTTAAGAAGACACGATATCTTTTGCCTTGATATATGCACTGTTAAAATAATATAATACTTTTAAGTTACAATTAATTAATTGTATTACTTTTATTAGTTATTACTATAATTAACTCGGACTCTGTATTCTGTGTCTTATAGATAAATCGCGTATTTACCTCTTGATGAGTAATGTGTTCTGGTTTTTTAATAAACTTTAGACTTTAACTGTTTTAGCGAATTTCCCATAGGGAATAAGCTATTACCGTAGGTCTCATGGTAAGACCTAAGCCCGGGACCATGTTACTTTTTCGTTTTTAGGTGCCCAGAGACCAAAAATAATAGTCATTAAAATTTGTATATATATATATGTATATATTTATATATATATATATATATATATATGTATGTGTCCCTAGGCACGATAACTCTCGTAAAAACGGTCCGATCGACACCAAATTTGGTAGAGATGTGTAATCCTACGTTTATTCGGATGAGTTCGTAAACCAGACATATCGACCTACCGGAAGGGGTAGTTTTGGGGGGTTTTGTACCCCAAAATTGGGTTTTTTACATTTTTCATATGTAAATTAAAAAAAATTTTTAATTTTTATTTTGACCATTGGATTTAGCTCAAAAAAACACACAATTTAGTATTTTGAAGCTTTGCTCTATCTCCATTGGTTACCGAGATATTACAAAGTCTAAAGACAGTACATTGTATTTTGGGGTTCCAATGTTCTTATGGAGAATAGGGATGTGTTAATATTTCACTTATTAGGCAATATTTTTCGATGAAACTTGGTATTCAGCTTCATTTGGTTGAGATTCATCCATTTATGGTAAAAAATCTTGGTTTTTGCGCTTATCATGGCAGCAAACCTGCATACTCTTTTCCCATGTTAATTATATGGAGAATAGGCAAACAAACTCCTTTAGCAATGGACAGATATTGATGAAACTTAGTATATGGCTTCATATGGTCGAAATAAATTTTTTTATGCTAAAAACCTACTTTTAGTGTTCCCCATGGCAGCATACCTGCATACTCTCCCTATATTTATCATAAGGAGAATAGCCATTTATTTCCCTATTTATGAGCATGTGATTTTATTTGGTGTACAGTTTTATGTGGTCAAAACTAATATTACTAATTTGGAAATTCGCTGAGTACGCAGGTCTGCTGCGACGGGGGTATTTGTACTTTATTTCCAAATATAATTTATTTCCAGTCATAATATAAAATCAACACATTTTTCCAAGTTTAAATAATAGCCTGATCCCTTTATTTAATATTCAAAACTCATTAGTTTCACTCCAAATTCTGGTGGAGTAGAGGTCTGCATAAAGTTAAATTAATTTTAGCTTCTGAAATTCACTAAAACTAAGCATTTAGCTTCAAAAGTTCCAAAATTTTCCGGGGGATCTGGAAAGGATCTGGAAAGAGGCCCCCCGGACCCGCCGTGTTCTTGGGGGGTATTCTATACCCCCAAACCCCCGGTGTTACCACTCCGCAAAAAATATCCCCCCCCGAAATTGAATCCTGGGTTCGCCCCTGATAATGGGGGTTTTAATTCAATGTAATAGCTAAGATATTTAGAGCTACATCGCTATAATAGTAAATATTTTGCTTTAAAACCATGACATATTTAAATTAATTTGGATTTATCAACCGGTAGAGAAGCGTGTAAGTGAGCGCACGCACAAAACCTTAGTTGTTAATTTTTCGTTTTTTCCTGACCGTGAGAATAATACGGGTTGCGGTCTTTGGTTTGAATAATGCCTTGCGTGAGCGTTCCAGGTGCATAGAATTCTATGAAAAGTCTAAAGTATACATAGTATGTGTACAAAAATAAATGAACAACTTATTTTAAAAGGAACGCAAAATACTTTTAAAATTAGTCTTTAAGTGATTTATATACCGGTATCTACACTATATTACTTTTAAAACTATAGTAAATCCTATAGTATTATATATAGTAGTGACTGGATGATAATTTTCTCAACGTTTAACCTCATTATTGTACTTTTAATTTAAGTGATGATCTGCATTTATATTTTATATGGTTAATTTAGTTTTAAATTTATTACCATGTTACAATTACTGTAATTTGTATTTTCAAACTGGTTTTACACTATGATCTTGTGGTAGGTTACCGTACCAATTTTGGAATTGAGGCTGTTATCAAACTTTCTTTAAGAATCAAATTCACACACCGTAATGCCAACGTTTTAGCAAAATTACCGAGATAAATTTTCCAGACCCAGACACCCTTTACAGGCTACGCTAGACAATGGAACATACGCCATCTTTGCGAGGGGTCTTGGCTCTTCCCAGAATACCATTAGAGAGAAGCTGGGCCGTCCCGCCGTCCAGGATGGAACCCTTTGCCGCAAGCTTTCTACATAGCTGTTCAATACCGTTCCAAGAAACAAACATTAAGTAATTCTTCTTTGAATTTTCGTGAAAACACTGACACTTGAAAAGATTCTTTTGATCCTTGTTGCGAGAAAAAAGGATTTACGACCATGAGTAACGCACAAGTTTTGTCCTGTTTCGGATGTAATATTCCAAAGTACTTTTGGGAAAGTAGTAAAGCAATAACTTATTTTAATAGCTGTTACCCGGAACGATTTTACCCGCAATTATAATGTTGTTTAATTGATTTAAAAAAATCCTGAATATGAGCTACTTTTATTTAATATTGCATAACTCGCACTTTAAGATAAACTTGTTTTTTATTAGACAGGCATTTTTATTGTACCGTCATTGTCTCCTACTTTATTATTATAAAATTAGAGAAACAACATTTCTAGTCCAATCCAATATAGTTAGACCTTTTTTACCATCTTAATTAGAATTTTGCTTGGATTGATCTGGTACAAAGTGGGCGTTAGGAATTTTACGTTAAAATAATAATATCTGTGAAAATTGTGATACAAAATCTTGTTTATTGAATAAATTTAAAATCTATACATCCTGACGTATAACATTTCGAAGAACTGCAAAGTTAAATTACCTAGCATAGACTGAGATGTGTGTAAAGTTCATTTCGTTAATGAATTGCCCTTTGTTAATAACAATTATTTTACTAATTTCCTTTGAACATTTTTATTGTATTTAGAAGGTTAGGATTAGAGGGTCGAAGAATTATCCTGAAGTTCCCTCTCCATCGTGAGCCCTATTAACAAAATAGCACAGTCCTCGCTGTAGAATTATATTTTTTAAAAGTGCTTTAACATTAACATTTCTAACTCTCAATTTCCCCAGTTAAAATGATTTATTAATTCAGTACCAACGAATGCCATTTAACAGTTTTTTACTCTACTTCCTTGTAAATTATAGTAAACAAATAATTTTTAAAATATAAATGCTGACGTTTTGTTGTGCCTGAAATTCTACAATTATTCTACAAAAATGGAGTTTGGTACCTTCGGGTGAAGGGAAGACTTCGTAGACCAGTGAAACGTGGGCGTCTCGAAGATGACCAGAACTCAACGACGGCGGCCTCACGAATGAAAATTGTCTCTTTACAGAAAGCAGTCCGAGGGTTTGCTTATCTGCTAATTTTGCTTATCTGCTAACCTGTCCCTACTGGTTTTTAAGCTATCTTGTTTCCTCATGATATTACTATCTGGCCATTCGTGGTATTACATAATATTTAATATAACTCTTTCCACAAAGGATTGGAAAATTTAATAAAAAATCTACCTATGGTACATTATTTAATTTAAATTGGTACAACTAGGCCTAATTAAACATCATACTAAACACGCAGAAAGTTTTTGAACCAATGAATTATTAAATCAATGTTTGCATCTATCCACAACTACCGTACGTTAGGGGCGCGCCTCAACCGTAACAAACATCTTACGTTTGTTTTGCAAACAAGTTACTAATAGTGTAATAATCCGTCAGATATGTGGCAATCGAAATAGGATTGCGCGTTAGATAATAGAGATCTACGATTTGGAACGCAAATTAATACTACATGTAAAACGGTATAAATTTGGATAGGAGGTCGTCGTTTTGAATTTTCCATGTGTGAGGTTTTATGAGGTTTCAAATGGGGGTCTCCCATATTTTACCATATTTATTGTTTAGTTAAAATCATTTTGAGTTAGGTACAAATCTTGCAAGAACTAAAAATAAATAATGTAGTATTTTAATAATTAATTATTTTATTCGTAAAGGATTGAGAAGAAAGTTAAACCATAAATATCCCTTTTGAACCGTTATATGATTGCTTTGGCTTTGCTTGTAACCTAACAATTACTACCAGGTGGCCCGTGCGCAAATTGCGCATTTTATGATTTTACCGTTAGAAAGGTATAGTGTCCTGTAGATGAGCAGAATCTCATTATTATAATCCATATCGCCCCCCGAAGATACGCGCTACAGGCTTTAAAAGTTTCAATGTTAATATGAAATACCCGGGACCGAGGATTTGCTCGGTAAACTCAAACAACAGGGACGATCCTGACAAATGAAACAGCTGATATTGGTCAGTAACAAAGCTACACCTCATCTGATCCATCACAATCATCACACTCACCCCTTCAGTCATACTCACCTTAAAATACGCACCACAGGGTGCGTCGGTGTTTCAAATAAAGTATCTAACTACAGACAGTGCGCTAAAATGCTCAGTACAAAGGGCTTATCTCTTGTCATAGGCATCATTTCAGCATTTTGATTGGGGGGGGGGCAAGATTTTTATTATACACCCCCCTCCCCTTCCTACAAAAACGCCAATCATCTTAAACTTCGCGAAAAATGTCAATTTTATGAATATTTTGTTAGGTATATATGTATATTCTTTACAACTCAAATTGTTTTTCCGCCATTCTTCCAATATTTAGGACAATTTAATTAAATATTTTAAATACAACTACAATAATACTTAAATATTTTAAATTATTACGATGAAAGAAAAAAGGAAATATATTCCTTCCTAAGGTCGGTATTAGACTACACTATCATAGTTTAATGACAGAATTATCATTTGATAATTTGAATGTATCGGTACGATTGCACCGATACATTGCAATGGTATGTGATGACATTGTCCTTTTTTCGGCATTTCCCGATTTATTTGAAATCTCATTGCAATAGTGGTAACATTTTGTAGTCAGCTAAATATTCCGGTTAGTTTGAATACCCACTTAACCTATTTCTAAATAAAAAAGCTTATTTCCGGTTTTTCTGATTTTCAGGGGCTTACCGAGCTTTTCCATGGTAAAAACTATCATTTTTTTGAATCAGCATAAAATTTGCAATACCTCGAAAAAATTCCATTTCCAACGGGCGTAGCTATAAACTCAAGATTTGCAAAAGTTTCATTTGATTTTGAAGAAAATTCAGTAGCCTATCCTACCGGTACTTAAACATACGTTTTTTCCCTATTTTTTAATACTTATATAACAAAACTGTCCGATAATTTAACTAATTACCCTTCTTCTAAGATTAACATCGACACTTTGAAAGCCGGTTGGGCTTTATCATGGGGGCTGTAAATTATAATAATACAATTATGCTCATCTACAGGACGATACCGTTCTATAATGGTACGCGCTTATTTTTCCCACAATGCACACAAGCTGAGACAAAATGAGGGAAAGAAACATGCTTGCTTATTTAGAATAAATAAGTTTAATTTGTTGAAATCTTTGATTGTAAATGGTGTAGGTACGGTAAAGTGTGATAGGTAATTGATACCCACAAGGCCGGTCACACACACTGACATATTGTATACGACGCGACTGCCGGTTACGTTTTGTCTTTGTTGCTTTGTTTTGTCCGAATAGCCTATATATTGTGGTACCGGTACTTGAAAGTAAGCTCCCATTATGCTAAAGCAAAATATATAAATTAATCTTTTCATAGAATACCCTGTTTCAGTTCTAACTTTTTTTATATATATCATGTTTCAACATCGATGCCAATTACCTTTAATACAAAAGCCATTAGCAAATCAGAAACTAGAATTCTCACTATTGATTTAAAAGTTTCATACCGGAGGTTATAAATTTAGTCTCGTTTCCGGCTATATCAAGTATCGTAAACAGGGCCGGATTTAACATGTTGGCGCCCATAGGTCCATCAGACTCAGGACCGGATTTAGGCATGGGCCACATTGGCCCGGGCCCAGGGCGGCAAATTTTAAGGGGCGGCAAATTTTTTGGGGATTAGATTAAATTAGTCATAAATATCAAGAGTGGTCCATGCAGATGATTTGGTTTCACTAATAAAACTTTAATGATTTGGTTTCACCGAATAAAACTTGAAAAGTTCAATGAGCTTTTTAAACAATAGACAGCTTATCAGATTTGTGTTAGCGTCACTAAATGTACAGGCAACTGCGAGGGTGCGAGCCACGACTCCATAGCTAATTATTTGATATTATTAGGCTGATCATCTTGCCCCTTCACCGTATCCACACTGGCAAAATTCAAAATCCCGGTGGTCCCGGCTCCGGGCTGAATTTCCTATTTCATTCCATTTATTGTATAGATATAACGGTTTTCCCGATGCTTGTGCTGTGAGAAGTTTGATCTTTAAACAACCAGCAATAAGTTATCTGCTGATTTTCATTTTGGATTTTCTTACTCTATTTCAAAACAAAAGATCCACTGATGGTCATGACACAATTAATATATTTTTTCCATTTCATTTGTAGGTCTGTTTATAAAGCAATAACGTAGCTTACGATATTACGAAAACTAATTTTGTTGTACAAATTTTCGTCTCATATTTTAATATCTACGATACAATTGCCGCGTCCAAAGGCACTCTGGGATCCTATGTTTTTTTTTCTTTGTAGCTGATTTTGGTGATTTCATTTTGCCGTCTGCTTATGAACCAGTTGACTGGTTTGTGAAGATTGGCTGTTGTTTAGCCACAATATAAATTAATCTAAGTTCTTATGTAGTTTTATTATTTGTACAGAAATACTATTTTCTGTATTGGTAGTAGGCAAATGTACGACAGAGAAAAATTTTAACTTATTTAAATTTATTTTAACTTTATAATCATCATTTTTTTTTTATTTATGTTGTGTGCTCGCTGAGGCAGCCGAGTGAACCTACCAGGCTAGGCTGACTCCTACCGCCCGCCGCCGCGCCATTAAAAACCGGATCTCAGAGTGACCGTAGATCGTAAATGCGTGTGTATCCATACACACGGTCACTGTGAGATCCGTTTGTGTATAGTCGACGCTAGCGCGACGTGGTGTCGTTTCACGGAAGCTTATACACACGCACACTATGTAAAAATCCATCAAAGTGAGATCCGATTTCTGTCGGCTTGTTTCGAGCTGTTTCGACTATTTCCGTGATCCTGACGACCTCAGGAGGACGAATCAGAGGCTTTGGCGCAACGAGATCCGGGGGGGTGGATCTAACAGCGCAAACGGATCTCACAGTGCCGGTGTGCATCCATACGCCGGATCTCACTCCGGCTTATTTGTCAGAACACACACACACACACACACACACACACACACACACACACACACACACACACACACACACACACACACACACACACACACACACACACACACAGACATCACTATGAAAACCACTTTTTTGGACCCAGGGGGCACCAAAATGGATAAATTTACAAACAATTCAAATTCTAAAATTTTGGCAAAAGGCAAAACTAATACTTTCTACATATACACATTTATAGGGGGACAGGGGGCTCCAAAATGAATATATACATCATCAAAGGAATTGGAAATTTTTTACGAATACAATACTCTCTCCATATACTATGGTATAGGGGGAGAAAGTAAAAAATGTAAGTTTTATGTACATTTAAACCTTATTAGGACTGTTTTAAAGATGTAAAATGGGTTTAGTTATAGAAAATTTCAAATTCTCTGGAGTCTCATGCATGAGAAGAAAACAAACTGACAAAGAAAGACAGTTGTTAATGATCAAGTAGCAACACACAGCATGCATTCAGTGGCAGTTATGAGTGAGAACCGAGAAAAAGGATTCCTTTTGCACCTTTGCTTGCACCCCAACAAACCTAAAACCTCTTGCGCCCTTTGGCCCGGGCCCACCAGGCTCATTTACAAAATCGGTTCCAGGTGACTTCCATCTATTTTCTATACAGACACCATGAGCTTGAGTACTAAAGTTCATCAAAATGAGATTAAGTTATTTTAAAAAATAAACTTATACCAAGTATTCACATATAATTACAATGATTAATGGTGATTTGTTTGTTAGTAAGCCATTAGAATTTTCATTATTTTTACATAAATTTTGAGAAATTTTATGATTAGATTTTGTTTTCTACAACTACTTATATTACGAGTTTAGAAAATTGTAATTTTTATTTTGCCAAACAAAACTTCTAAGTTATATAATTTTTGAGTCAATTTAAATTATTTAAAATTAAACTTAAAGATGGATAACGGCAATCGATTTCAATCGGACACAACGACCATCATCAGGTCCAAAGAGAGATTGACTGAATCCAACATGGCAGACATAATTTATTGCCCACTTATTTATTGTTATCTGTTATTGTTTACTTATTGTTGTTTAAGTACTTTAATGTTATTTATTACTAGTCTTGTTGCTTTAAGTCATTATTACTATTATTAATTTTAGGAGCAGTCATGTCTTTGTTATGACCATCTAGAGGCTGTGCATTGTTACCTTGACATTTAAATTGTTCTATTGATGTAATCCGGTGAAATAAAGAAATATATATACGTAAATAAATAAATAATACAGAGACAAATGGCGTCATAGTCACATAACTTTCATTCACATGATCCATTCAAGTATCAAGACTTAGTTATACTAATGAAACTATTATTCGTTTTTGGCATTTACATTTTTTTCCTCATTCAATCGGTCTCCATAGTTCAATTTCTGACCATGTGTCTCTAAACGCGTTGACTGCGCATTACCGACCGACCGGTCAGTAGTTCCGTGCTTCACTGGTGTCTGCGCGCTGACCGGTTGGTAACATGCCCTGACATAACATCCTGATATAACATCCTGACAAACCCATTTTGTCGCAGTACTGCAGCACCCCAGTGTGAACAGGAGCTATTTCGTTCGTGTTTCATGTAGGACAGTGGCTGTCTTTTGGCACAATCCGTTCGTAATTGTGGTTACTTGCTCTCTATTACTGTACCTGGTGGAATTTCACTCACTTTTTAATTACATTTAACGTAATTTAAATCATTATAAAATTGTGTTCTGTTCTTAAATAATAGCAACTATTCACAAACAACAAGTAGCAGGCGACTCCAATGCGACCTCTGAGTCAGTTGATGATGGCGGAGCAGCTTTCATTCAAGGACAAGTTCATTGAAGGAGGAAAGTGGGAATACTGAAAATGACTTTTTTTGATCGGGTAGTAAATGAAAATACCTATATTTTTATACAACACACTATTATTTAGGTAATAAATAACATATAGATTAGTTTCAAAGCACTACAAGTCGACTGTGGCCGCCAGGTGCTGACTACCGACTGGGTGGTAGCATTTTGAAAATGGTAGTAAATAAAGATAATGTGGCAGAAACTTAAATTTAAGATTTGAAATCATCTTCAGGTAGTGCAAGATATGTATTTTCATAAAAATATGATTCACGGTTTCGGATAGTTATTTTCATTCCTTACATCAGTCAAAGTATTTACTCAAAAACTCTGCCACCTCTGTAGGTAAAATTTAATTTACAATTAACTATTGTCAGTTGGTTATACTGTTGTTTCACCTGGTCGGTTTGCAGCACCAACATCATGGGGGGACTCAGGACAGGGCTACAGCTGGTAGACATCGGAGGGGATCTGTGGTCCAATGAGAATGAACCGTCACAACCCGTCATCGTATCATTGTCAGTTGTGTTGTGTTGTCTTCACCTGTTTGGTTTGCAGTGACAAACATCATGGGGGGACTCAGGACAGGGCTACAGCTGGTAGACATCGGAGGGGATCTGTGGTCCAGTGAGAATGAACCGTCACAACCCGTCATCGTATCATTGTCAGTTGTGTTGTGTTGTCTTCACCTGTTTGGTTTGCAGTGACAAACATCATGGGGGGACTCAGGACAGGGCTGGTACAGCTGGTAGACATCGGAGGGGATCTGTGGTCCAATGAGAATGAACCGTCACAACCCGTCATCGTATCATTGTCAGTTGTGTTGTGTTGTCTTCACCTGTTTGGTTTGCAGTGACAAACATCATGGGGGGACTCAGGACAGGGCTACAGCTGGTAGACATCGGAGGGGATCTGTAGTCCAATGAGAATGAACCGTCACAACCCGTCATCGTATCATTGTCAGTTGTGTTGTGTTGTCTTCACCTGTTTGGTTTGCAGTGACAAACATCATGGGGGGACTCAGGACAGGGCTACAGCTGGTAGACATCGGAGGGGATCTGTGGTCCAATGAGAATGAACCGTCACAACCCGTCATCGTATCATTGTCAGTTGTGTTGTGTTGTCTTCACCTGTTTGGTTTGCAGTGACAAACATCATGGGGGGACTCAGGACAGGGCTACAGCTGGTAGACATCGGAAGGGATCTGTGGTCTAATGAGAGTGACCCGCCACAACCCGTTATCATGTTTCTCACCGATGGTCAACCAAACGTAGAGGTTTACAATACCAACGTCATCATTAGTGAGACCAAGAAGCTCAATACCAAAAAGTGAGTAATGAAAACATACCACACCATAAAAATCTGTTTTTCAGTTTTAAAATTAAAAATCCTACATTTTTGCTTTTTAACCCTTTGCCATAGAGTGACGGGCGCTGCCTTGTTTAGTGATTGCCATTTTTACTGTCACTTTTTCTGCCATAATTTATTTGCATATTCCCATTTTAGAGTAAAAATACAGTTATATTCCACATTTCAAAGCTGTAGTGGCACACACACAGTAAAAATAAGTGAAATCAGCAAAAGCAGTGTTGTCCAATTTGTAACTCTCAAAGAATCAATTCATTCTGTCAACTTCCACATTAGCCTGCCACCCTTTACTTATGTGGATCCTCTCTAGAGATGTAACGGATAGTTCTTTTGGCCGGAAACCGGATACCAGATATCCGGCAAGGTTCTAGGCTGAAGCGTCGAATATCCAGCTTCCGGATATCCGGCTCATGTTGTAGCTTTTAGTTTAAGGATGATTTATGGAAGACAAGTAAGAAATTATCCCTCTGACCGTAGGAAAGTAGGAGGCACGAATTTTTCATTCGCTATCAGTCAGTCTGTAAGTTTTTCTGTTTTTGATGTTTTTTTTTTTAATTTTTTTTATTGTTTGTCTTGACCGAAAAGAAGACCGTTATAAGTGGTGATCAACCAGTGCCAAACAATACCCAATCCTACAGAACATTGTAAAGATATATCTCTCATCTCCTTGCAGCAGTGTCTACAGTGAAAGACTATTCTAAGAAGCAGGACTTGTATGCGAAGTAAAACGCAACCGTTTGGTGAAAATACATGCTGAAAAACTTGTTTTTATTCATCATAAACTGGAATTAGTTCAATATGACTAGGTTTTTTTTTATGTATAAAGCTCTTTAATTACCGAATTTTGTACTAAAATATAATACCATTGAATGTTAAAAAAAATATTTTAATCAAAAGATTTTTTTTAAATTTCATTTGCAGATTTAAGTATCTGGTATCTGGCCGAATAGTAGCAAGTATCCGGCCGGATACCGGATATTAAAATAAGGCCGGATACCAGATAGTTACCGGATATCCGTTACATGTCTAATCCTCTCACCAATTTCACCACAGATTCACTAACCCTTTTTAAAAGAGTTGCACTACGAGGTCAGGTTTGGTGGTGTTCGGGAATTGAACCTTCACTAACATAGACATCATGGTCAAGTTGCCTACGCCCTAGCCATCTAGCTAACACAATCCTAGATACTAGAATCGGGGTTAAAATTAGTTAAATTCTCCTAATGCTCTGTGACGTCACTCATTCGTAATCGGACACCAATACAATGTTATCCAGATTGAAAATCACTGTTTTGTGTTGGCCCCGGGTAGTTAATATGACGGCGACTTCAAACTGTCCAAACATGTTCAAGGTCACTCAAACGAAGTTTTAAAAAATATTTTTAATCATAACTTACAAATATTAGACAAAAGGAAGGGATGAATTAAACTCGTTACAAACTCCATATTTACTCTCGACTGTTATCTTCAAATGCAGCGGTGTTACTCACAAGATGATACAGTGTCTCATGGAAGCTTTCCAAATCAGCCATTTGTGACAGAACCAGTTGAATTTCTTGTGAAGGATGGGTAGAATCGGATTGACCTGAAGTTTCATTGAAAAATTCGAGTATTATTGTTGTCACCACTAGCGATTACTGTTCCACACACTGTATATCACTAGGGACGCTTCACAATAAAAACACCACTTCACTAAACAGAACTTTATTAATCACCACAATAAACACATAGAAAGATTAGCACTCAATAGCACTATATCAATGTAGCACCACTGTTCACTAACTGATTCACTGTTCACTCACTACACTGACTGACTACCACTGACTTCAACTGAACCATTACAACTGAACTACTGACCAACACTGACTAACTCTAAGCGGGCGCAGCCCAAATATATGCATTCTAAAACTGTACTAGTCATTTCCAGAGAATTCGGTTCCTCTATGTCGGGTATGTTCGAGTGTAAACAATACTCTCTATTTTTCAAGAAGTTGTTCTTTTTCCAATAAGTTATTATTTTCCAAATAAATAATAAACCCGTGTGGGGAACGGGTTGGCTCTAAACCCACCCTGCCAACATTAAGTTAAATTTAAATTTCAAAATTATTAATTGGCATTCATTTCAGGTGTGAGCGATGATGAGGGTACAATAACGCTATTTGATACTACCGGTATTGAGCCCACACCTGTTAAACCCTTTGGATTGTATAACTTTTATCACAAATCTGTACCGTTCTAAATTTATTTATTTGTTGAACCCTGGAGTAAACCCAGCAAGTGACTTGGGTGAATCCGTGAGGTGAGAGTCTGCGGCGACTGCTTTCCGAAAAGAAAATTCCATTTCATTAAATTATTTTCTTTATCGAGAAAGTCGTCACACAGTAAATGAATTAGCCAGCTATAGGCCTGTATCTATAATTCCTGTCACAGCCAAAGTATTTGAATCTGTTATGTTTTGTCAACTTTATAGTTATCTGGAGCGGTGGCACCTTCTAGTCCCTGCCCAATTTGGTTTACGCAGGTCTGAGACCACAGAGAGCTGTGGAGGAACTGTTCAGTCATATAATGAGTGCTTTTGACAGTAAGCAATCTACGTCTGCTACATTGTGTGACTTATCTCGAGCATTCGATTGTGTTCAGCACACAACCTGCTTGAGAAGCTTAAGAGGTACGGTCTAGAGGGTGGCACACCCCAAATGGTTAGGTCATACCTTGTAAATCGCCTTCAGGTAGTAAGCTGGAATGGGTCAACCTCAAATGCTGTACATGTAAAACATGGTGTCCCACAGGGATCCGTCTTGGGACCCCTTCTATTCTTGACCTCTATTAGTGATCTTTATTATGATGTTAATGGTGGCGTCCTGCTATTTGCAGACAACACAACTTTGTTCTTCAGCCATGCCAATATCAATGAGGCCACAGCTGCAACCAGAGAGCTATTCATTGGAGCCTCTAACTGGTTTTTGAACAATAGATTATCTCTGAACAACACCAAAACTCAGGAAATTATCTTTAGTCTGTGTAACAACACTGATGTTTGTAACCCTGTCAAGTTATTAGGTTTCACTATGGACTCCAAATTGTCTTGGGAGGCTCATATTGAACAATTGTGTATTAAGTTGAGCAGGGTAGTTTACCTGTTAAGGAGGCTTACTGGTGACCTGCCAGCCAGCTTTGTCAGGCAAGCGTATTTTGCATTTTCCCAGTGTCACGTGGCCTATGGCACAATTCTCTGGGGTCATTCCTCACACACTCAAAAGTTACTTTTAGTTCAAAAGAAGGCAATCCGAGCCATCTCTGGTGTGGGCTGGCTTGATCACTGTAAGTCTCTCTTCGTTGAACATGCTGTTCTCACTGTGTATAACTTGTATATTTTACAATGTATCACTGCCGTAAAGTGGAACCTCACATCATTCATATCTGTTGACAAAGTACACTCTCATGAAACTAGGTCCAGCGGAAAGTTATTTGTTCTTAGAGTTAGATTAGCGAAGTCTAAATTAAGTTTTCCTGTTGCAGGTATTCAACAAACTGCCAGTGGTAATAAGGAACCTGCCCCTCCCTAAATTCATCCGCTCCATGAAGAAGTGGCTCTCCCTTAACCCTTTGTACAATATTAATGAATTTAACACCGCCAACTTAAAATCTATAGCCCACTAATCACTCCTCTACTAACCAGCCATTAACCATCTCTGCTTTAACCAGGTAACAACTTTTTTTCTCTCTCTCTATTTTTTTGCTTTACTGGCAGTAAGTATCTTTAATTTAAGTTGCTTTTGAAATGAAATGTACATTTATGTATTTCTACCGTTAAGTATGACAATGCCTAGTGTACAGTATTGTATTTAATGGCACTAAAAACCTTTGAATCTTTTAACTTTTGTGCAGTTTTGGATCTTTACTGGGCTTCTAGTCAGCTATTATTTTGAATTTTCTATACCAGGCAAGTCGCTGGTTTCCAGTATGGTGTTAAAAACTGCAAGAAGCCACTGTCTAGCCTTTTTACCCGAGTTATAAACTCCGGGAAGATTTCATCCAAGCCTGCTGCTTTGCCAATTGGCATCGCGTCAATCACCCCATCCAGCTCATCTATAGTGAAAGGTCTAGAGACTTCCAATGGCACTTGCCAACTTTGCTTTATTTCATTAAACTTAAAGTTCACTTTCCTGTCCGCAGACGTACGCACAGGTTTAGACAAACAGGAGAGGAGTTTTACAATTTCACAAGGGCGAGGTTGTGAGACAGTCTTTTTATCATATGTCTTACCAGTGGAGAGCTTTATGAGCAGAGACCAGGCTTTGCGACTACTCTGGGTGAAGTTCATGTTCTGCACAGTTTTCACCCATTTCTCTCTCCTGGTGTTGTCGAGAGAGTAAAGCAGTTGTTGAATGAATTATGAAAACTTTTTATTGTTTATTTCTAATTTTTGTCTTCAAAACCAAACCTAAACATCTTATATTAAATGGATTTGTGTTCAATTGTTACAGTATTCCAATCTTCAGCTTGGCTTTCGGCCAGGGCGCCGATTACAATTTTCTGCGTAAGCTGTCCCTGCAGAACTCCGGCTTTGCTAGGAACATCTACGAGGCTGCCGATGCCACTCAGCAACTCAATAACTTCTACAAAACCATTGCCTCTCCACTGATGTCAGAGGTCACATTCACCTATCTCCCTGGACAGGTAAACCTGGCATTGATTAACACTATTCAGGTTTTATAAACTAATTTTACTTTTTACCAAGATATGTTTAGACCAATTACTATAATGATAAAAATGTATAAAAGACATGTCTGTGGTTGTTAAGAATATTCCATCCATCTTCACATCACAGTAAAAAGATCAATAAACCATCATGAACATAGGGATTAGATAAAAAAACGAGAGAAAATAGGGTTAGATTTACAAAATATCATAAAGCTAGACAAAAACATTACTTTTTTACTTCTTTTACTGATAAAAAATTCAACCTTTGGTTTCAGTGAACTTATAAAGGTTGGTTCACATTTTATTGGAGATAGGCTTGTCTCTGCTTACACAACGGAACATTTGCCATGTTCCTTTGTACAAAGGACTCACCAATTTTTCAGAGGCTCGCCCCTATAACTGTAGGAACAAAATAAACTACAGACTTCCCACACATCATCTAACTGCCTACAAGAAAAAACCTACCTACATCAGAGCTAAACTTTTTAACATCCTTCCACCTGAACTGAAACAACAGAAAGGCAACAGAACCTTCAAAGAATCTCTAATTGACTGGCTGTTGCAGGGAGAGTTCTACTCTGTTGAAGAATACCTTTAGCGAAGAAGTCAACCTAACTGATGAAACTGACATTTTGACATCATTACTGTACTCAATGTATATGTAAATAAAAATAATTTTGACTTTGACTTTGACTATGGGCTTTCAATCACTGAAGTGAGATGAAAAGTCAGGACATCTAAAAAAAAAATGAACAATAACATCATCACAGGAAATGAGTACACAATTATTGTCCTCAACTCTGCACCAACTTTTAAGGCTGGTGCATACAGCCACAAACGGACTTATGCAGACGGACAGAGGAAAACTCCCTCCCCAGGTTATTAAGTGTTGCAATGCACACAGACGTCCGTCTATCTGAACGTCTAAGATACAGATGTCTGTGTTCGTTGCAACATTTAATAACCTGGGGAGGGATTTTTCCTACGCCCGTCTGTTGCTGTGTGCACCGGCCTTTAGGAGGACCAACACTTTTGAACTGTTTTCCACATTGAGACTATACACCTTAAAACAGCAGGACTTTTTTGTTGGTTCGGTCCTGTTAAATGGAATTTTGGAACAATAGTTGTTTTTGGTGTTTCATATGATAGCAATTTTGTATTTTTGAGAAAACAAATCCAAAAATGTGTTTAAAGCAAACAACATAATCTACCAACATGATGTTGGACTTTCAGGTGGATAACTCTTTCAACACCAAGCAAGAGTTCCCAGTGTTCTTCAGCGGATCAGAACTCGTGGTGGCGGGACGGGTCAACAACAAGGATGTTGAGCAAAAGATCGGGGAACTTCAAGGAATGTCGGGCTACGGGCGGAGAACTTACCCGATCACCGTACACCCGTACCGTTCACCGTACGTGGGGGGAGAACACCCACGTAACACGTACACTGGTAGGGGCAGAGTGTCTACTTTTTAATTAAGAGTTGAGATCATTTTGTTTGAATTATAGATGAATACATAGAAGCTCCTTCTAGTATCTAAGTCTAACTTGATTGTGGGTTAAAGTTAAAATAATATGATAGATGAATCGCCATTTAAAATTCAAGCACAGTACAAACAATAAATTAAATGCCAATTAAATAAAAAATAATATGGTGGCCAGCCTCTAAAGTAAAGCCACAAAATATCTATTTATGTGTTATTTTTTATAAACTATAATTATTTTAACACGTTCACTGCTAAATATACATGCAATAGTGGTTACCATATGCTAATTTTTTTTTATGTTTTTACTCACTATTGGATGTTTTTTGATGAGAAACAGTGCAGAAACGCCATTTGGAGCAATAAAATTGGCTTTTACGACCATTTATTTTCGCGTACACAATCGTGTACGCCCGCATCTGGCGACGCCGTTTTACTGATCCGCGCACTTTTATTGTTCAAATATGTAAAAAAAACTCACTTAGATAATTCAAAAAAACAGATTTATATTATTTTACATGATAAAAATACTACACTAACATAAAAATATACTATTTACAACCCCGCCAGCCCACCCAGATGTCTTTTGTTCAGTTGTGCCAGTCGTCAAAACACTTGGGGACGCACAATCCCGGCTGATCTTCACACTCCGTGCAATGCCAAACGACCCTTTTGTTGATATTTTTCTTGCTGCATTCACGGCACCTTTTATTTTTTACCCTTTTGCCGCAACTTGCCTTCTTGGTGATTATGGAAGGGACGTGCGGCACGCTCCTGCGCTTCAGAGGTCTCGGCGGCGCTGGAACGTCTGGCAGCATACTGTCAACGACGGCGACACGGAAGTCGTACAGAGGCATTTTGTTTTGTCCAGATGCAAGTCGCACTTCATTGTACAGATAGTGAGCGTTGGACAAAAGCATTTGCAGGACATTGAACCGCACCCCCGCGGAAGCGCACCCGACCTTTGGAAACGTGCTTGCCCAAGGCGCTCCACGGGAGGGGCTCACCAACGCTCTCAGGAGTTCAGAACAAAAAAACAAAACAAACTTGTGGAACCAGAAATTTAATTTTTACCCAAAGTTAACAGCAAAATTAACAACAGCAAAACAGAGCAAAATCGGGAACATCAAAGGTCCACAGTGATAAATTTGATAACAAAAGATTTTTACCAGAAGTCAATGTCACCAAGGTTGGCCAACCAGAATATCGATATTCAAAATTCAAAAACAACGGTAATTAAAAAAAATTCCCCCTTCTGAAACTTTAACCTTAAAATTGGCATTGATAAATTAAATAAATAAATAAATAACAACAAATAAATTTCAATAAATAAACATAACGAATTACAAACACAAAAATACACAAAAGAATTGGCGTGCCGAATTTTGAGGTTGACAAAAATATAATTCCACCCGGAGACCTGTGGCGCAGGGCGGGCTCCTAATAGGATACTAACCTAACATAGAGACTACAAATAAATAAATAAATACTGTCACACATAAATAACAAAATATCACAGTTCATTGGTGGAGTGGCATATCACAGTAGTTCGTTATGGCGTCATGGCACTGGAAAGAAGAGCGTCGGCCTGCAGCTCCGGCAAGTGGGGACCAAGGCCATGTATGTCCCCTAGGTGGGCAGGCGGACGGACCAGGCCGGAACCATCATCTGCATGGCATTGTCGGTGGGACCAAGTCCCCAGCTGGACCCTGGTAAACCCCAAAATTTGCCAATATTTTTCCATTTAAGACACATTCAGTAGGCAATTAGTGTCAACAGTGCAAAAGGTAGAATTGCCACAAAAAAAATATCCACTGTTCCAGTTTGGACAATTTGCCACTACTAACCACAAATGCTGACTTTTCAGATTTAATCCATTTTACAAATTTTCTTGAAAATTGTGACAGAAAAACATTTTAAATGTGACAGACAGTTTTACTTTGACTACAGAAATTACAGCAAAAAGAAATGAGATAGGCTATAGGCCTACTCAGAAAATCACTAAACAGGGGGGTGTGAGTTAAGCAAAATACTTGAGACATGGAAAATAGTTAAACTACACCTTAATATTAATTCTACAACTAAATTGAACAGGTTGAAAACATTTGACCAGTTTTAAAGCATAAAATAATTCCATTTTTAACATCACAACAAAATTTCAGTTTTGGCGGACATTGCCCTTCTATTTAGCTCATATCTCAAAAAGTTACTGACCGAATTTAAAAATTTTACCTTTAAAAGTTGGGCCAAAAGTGAGGCTTCAAAATAAAATATAAACCAGAACTTAACTCCAAGGCTACTTTATTGTGGACCTAAGATTACCTGACACTTTACCCCAAACTGGTGTGCTACCAACAGTAAAAACTAGGCCTAAATCATTAATTATGAACCAAAATTGATAAAACTTTACATAGGCCTAGCTCAGGGCCTTAGGCCACTTTGAGAACACAAAAACCCGAGTAAACTAAACAGGAAAATGAGTTATAAAAGTAAAACTTTGGCAGCATCACCATTTAGGCTATGAGCCTATTTTGACTCTACAACTTACAATATCCCCATCAGACCACTGGGTGGCCAATATAAAGTTGCACAGAGCAATAACAAACAATATTTAATGCAAAACAAACACTGAAACATCTTTATTATTACAGGAACTTGAAAAACATGTGTTCAGCTCACTAACAAAAATTGAACTCTAAGAGCAAAAGCGTGGATGGCCCAAAATGCAGTCTCACAAGGAGAACAAAATTGATTGCTTTGCTTGAAACAATGAAACAAAATTTACAGAACACTGGTTCTGGCCTAAAAGAATATTTTTCAGAAGACTGGTCATTTTTGCAACGTGGTCGTCTGACCGAATCCAGTTGCATCGAACATATTTCTGAATTAAACTGAAAAATTCTCGTGACTCACCCAAAATGATGCGTTGGGAGGTTTAAATCACCGCATTACAGCACAAAAATCACTGGTAGAAAAGGTCTAACTTGATGTCGTTTCTTTTGAAACGCCGAGAAAATTTGTACGTCTTGCGGTGACAGTTCACCACGGCACCTATGATCTTTTTCAGGACGTTGCGTCACAGCTGGTGAAAAGAAGAAAACAACACCGAATATTCCAGAATACTGCACACAGAAAACACTAACCAGAAAAAAAAACAACACTATAACAAATGAGACGTGACATCACACATGGTGGGCAAAACGTCACGGCTCAACATGTACAAAAATTTTTTTGTACCATCGTAGTGTTTTTCGTTTACAGGGGTAGTACGACATCATTTGGTCAGCTCGATCTACGCCTTTCATAAAATGATTGTATTGGACGATTGGTAGAGGCTTTGTTCTTTCTACATCGACACGGTTGAGCGATGTTACCATTTCGTTTGTGTACTCCGTAGAGATGTAAGAGACAATCCTCTTATCCCTCCATTTCCGACACACCACACCTTCTGCATAGCGGGCTATCGTTTCGCCTTTCTTTAGTTTTGCAGCCTTCACTTCGGGTGATATATATTTTCGATCAAGTCACAAAGTTCTGGTGCAGTAGGTTCCTTTCCGGAGCAAGACGGCAGCCAATTGAAAACTATTATAATAGTTATCCATAAATAAGCTATGGCCGCAGTTCAATCTCCCCGCCATCAATTTCATAACAACATTTCCGGCATGACTTTTGGCCCCCATGTCATCCAAAACACCACAGTACATAAAAAACTTTATAATCAGTCCATGCGGGTCACAAAGGCTGTAAAGCTTTATGCCTTACTTATGGCGTTTGCCCTTGATGTATTGCCGAAAGTGAAGTCTTCCCCGCCATAGAACCATCGCTTCGTCAATATAGAGTTTTTTTTGTGGGTAATAAACCTGCATCATTTTGTTGTTGAAGTAATCTATAAGAAATTGAACTTTACTACTCCTGTTGGTAGGGTCCGGTCTCAATTCAAAATTGATGCATCTCAAAATAATCAGAAGTCTATCACGGCTCATAAATTTCGGAAAGCAAGACACAAAAAGTTTATTAGTTTTCCAATAATCCTGAATTCCAGGGTACTGCACGATTCCCATGTGCAGAAGCAGGGCCAGAAAAATTCGTAGTTCTTCTACGGTTACGTCTTTCCAACGAGTAATGCGAGATCACGGTATTGTTTTTGGGCCGCAAAAAAATTCAAGAACGTATGCATTTGTTGCTCTGACAATTTCTTCCAAAAACAAAACGTCCACAAGCAAATTGAAAAAACTCAAAGGGGTTTTTTCCTCAGGCAGTGGCATCAAAAAACCCTCTTCCTTGGTAAATGGAATGTCTCTTAGGCCTATAGTGTTGTGCGGGCTCCATTGTGGTGGGTTGGTCTCAAAATCGGGGTCCTCGTCCTCTGACTCGTCGGTCTCGTAGGCCAACTCATCCGGATCTTGTTCTTGGGGGTTATTTCCATCGTCTGAATCATATTCTTCCACTAAATCACTGGGACCGGGAGGTAAATCCATTTTTATAACCTAAAAAACACTATTCACTATTTACTAATATACAATGTTTACACAAACATATGTTTCCATAGAAACGCGCGAATCAAAAATGAACACCGCCAAAAATGAACGAAAAGTACCTTCCCACGAGCGCGATAGCAACCACCTACATCGGAGAAGTGCTGGCAGCACACTGACGTATCTAGGCAACCACGAAATGGCGGCAACGATCGTGTGCGCACGCACCCAGGGAATGGCGGCCGCGGCAACAATCGTTGCCGCTCGCACAGAACGTGTTAAAGCTCTTGTGAAATCAAAACTAATACAAACATACATCTGATCTGTCACAATTTATCAGATTCTTAATGTAACTAATGGTTCATACGGGAAAAAGCCCTTAATCATAAAATTAAAATAGCATGAACTGTTGTGTAAAGGGAGATATTAATAATTAAAAAATATTGTTGAATAAGAAAGTTCAACTAATTTTTAAAATTAATGAGCCTGGTTCAAAAGTGATCGAAGGGCCAGGTAAAATTACCAGAGAAACGAAAATCATCAATAAATTGAATGGAATTAATTAATGGGAAATAGAAAGTCACCAACCATTAAAATCCTCATAGCGGATCACGCTGTTGTGATGACATGGCTGCCATGCTTTAGGGTACATTGTATATCAACTGCTGGGCATCAGGAGAAGTCCTCCACCAATCTTGTCCACGAATCTTCTCTCTTGATATCGACCGCACATTAATTGAAATAAAATATGAGAGCTCTCAGAATGTTAGTGTTTTGTATGAAGCAGTTGCCCGGGATGCTGACATGCATTCACTGCAGTCTACAACACAATGGCAGTTTCACCAGATTGAAAAAATACATTCTATATGAAACAAAAGGAATTAACTGCACTCAAAATAAAGTACTTGAATGAGTAAAAAAAAATTAGAGCCACTAGAAAGGCAAAATAAAGAGTAAAATGCCGCTGTGGGTAAAAGCACCGTGCCAGGACAAGTATGCTCGACCGAATGACGCTGGGCATCACGGAAAAGAAATTTCGCAGACAAATGAAATCAAAGTGGATGCGGATTCAGTGACCAATGAGAGGCCAGAGGTCAGTGCAGTTTCGTTCGGTCGGTGATCCCCGAGTAGCTCACGCTGGCAGTTTCACCATATCTCTATCTCTCTCGCTCTGTAGGTCAGTGCAGTTTTGTTCGGTCGGTGATGCCCGAGTAGCTCACGCTGGCAGTTTCACCATATCTCTATCTCTCTCGCTCTTTAGGTCAGTGCAGTTTTGTTTGGTCGGTGATGCCCGAGTAGCTCACGCTGCCAGTTTCACCATATCTCTATCTCTCTCGCTCAGTAGGTCAGTGCAGTTTTGTTCGGTCGGTGATCCCCGAGTAGCTCACGCTGGCAGTTTCACCATATCTCTATCTCTCTCGCTCTGTAGGTCAGTGCAGTTTTGTTCGGTCGGTGATCCCCGAGTAGCACACGCTGCCAGTTTCACCATATCTCTATCTCTCTCGCTCAGTAGGTCAGTGCAGTTTTGTTTGGTCGGTGATCCCCGAGTAGCTCACGCTGGCAGTTTCACCATATCTCTATCTCTCTCGCTCTGTAGGTCAGTGCAGTTTTGTTCGGTCGGTGATGCCTGAGTAGCTCACGCTGGCAGTTTCACCATATCTCTATCTCTCTCGCTCTTTAAGTCAGTGCAGTTTTGTTCGGTCGGTGATGCCCGAGTAGCTCACGCTGCCAGTTTCACCATATCTCTATCTCTCTCGCTCTGTATGTCAGTGCAGTTTTGTTCGGTCGGTGATGCCCGAGTAGCTCACGCTGGCAGTTTCACCATATCTCTATCTCTCTCGCTCTGTAGGTCAGTGCAGTTTTGTTTGGTCGGTGATGCCCGAGTAGCTCACGCTGGCAGTTTCACCATATCTCTATCTCTCTCGCTCAGTAGGTCAGTGCAGTTTTGTTCGGTCGGTGATGCCCGAGTAGCTCACGCTGGCAGTTTCACCATATCTCTATCTCTCTCGCTCAGTAGGTCAGTGCAGTTTTGTTCGGTCAGTGATGCCCGAGTAGCTCACGCTGGCAGTTTCACCATATCTCTATCTCTCTCGCTCTGTTCTCCGCCAAGATTTGAAATTATAATTCAACTTATATTTACAACTTACTTAACATGAACCACAGTGGATTACTGCACATTTTATGCAAGTAAAATCTTTGGAGTGAGCCTAATATTGCTGGATGTTGTTGTTTGGTGCTCTGTTCGCCAAACAAATGTTATGCTTGAAATGAAGCTATCAGCGTTATTTATAAAATAATAAACTAGTATTCATGTTTGCTGGAATAATATCATATGAGATTATTTGAAATGTTTTTGTTAATATGAAATGAATTATAAATTAAATAAAGCTATTTCAACCAGAATTTGCTGAATTCTTTTGCTGATCAAAGCATCCTGACTGTTGTCGCACTGTACATCAGAGAGGTGATCCTGTATGTGGATGGGAAACCCCTTCTAAAAGGAACAGTTTCAGTTCAGGAACATCCACTGCCATAATACCAGGCATGCCACCAGGTACCAGCTACCACTTCACCACAGTGCATTGTTTGAGAGGAAGCCTTCATACACTGGCAGAAACTCCACAATCTGCTCCCGGAGGACATAAGAAGACAAACAGGGAAGAAACTGAAGACAGGACTCACCAACTGGCTGTCAAAGAACCCATTCTACTCCCTGGACAAATTCCTGCAATGGAGAAACACGCTTCCACCTCCACACTAATGAAGAATATGAAATTGTAAACAATTGAAACTATTACAAATCTTTATGCTTTTTAAATAAAGAGATTTTGATTTTGATTTGTTCTTCTTGGGGGGGGGGTATTTTTATGTAAACCTTCTTGATTTAATTCTACTTAAGGATCACATCTAATATCAAATAATATTTCAGTAGGACATTTGGAGAAGATGTGGTCCTATTTGACCATCCAACAATTGTTGGACAAAGCCGATTCCCTGGATAACGGGGAGGAGAAGAATCAAACTAAAAAGAAAGCACTTGACCTCGCCTTACAGGTAATCAATGCTTTTTATTAATTTAGGTCTAAATATAATAGTATGATTAAAACTGAGTATGAATAGTTATTTGTGCTTCTTGGGACTTAAGTACAACTTTTTCTCTCCGAAGTTAAACTGCTGGCCTTCGGGCGATAATTTTCCTGAGGGAGAAAAAGTACTTTAGTCCCTAGAAGCACAAATAACTATTCTTACTCAGTTATAATCCTACTATAATATTTAGACCTAAATTAATGCTACATTACGTGGTTTTTCGCCCACCTGATCTCAGCGAACATCAGCTAACCTTCACTGGTCTACACATCAACTGCTGACATCAACTGGTATTGGGTGGTATTTCGCCCACCCAAAACCACCTGACCCTCGCTGGTATCAACTGTTATTGGGTGATTTTTTGCCCCCATCCTCCCTACTGTAAATGATCAATAGAGATAAAAAAATCAAATACTAATCAAAATGAAAAACATTAGTTGTCTTTTCATAACACAAAAACGTCAGACGAAAGTGAACACATATTATAAAAACCACCCTTTAAACTAAACAATACTGTACTAGTAATTATTGGTAGCCTAAATAAATTATTTTTACCCACAATCTTACACTGCAGAGTTTATTTTTGAAGCCTCCAAAAATGTATGTTAAAAACAAAATACAAATTTAATAAATGAAAAAAAATGAAAAAAAAAACTATTCGAGTTAAAAATTAACAAAAATTTGTTGAAAGATTTTTAATAAAATAATAATTAAAGATTTCGTAAATAAATTTACACTTATTCCATTTTTATTTTTTAATTAGCCCAATTTATAACTCATACTGGGTCCGCACTAAAAATATATCACGTTTGGCTTCTGCTTCCAATAGCTGGACTCCAGCTGATTCTCAGTTTTTCATTTTATCGGGAGCAACCTGCAACCAAGAAACTACAATCAGACAGTGTGAACAGTAGGCCTGATATATTTCATCGCTAGAGCTGTACAAGGTCAAGTTTACACCAAGGCGCTAACAGAGGGGAATAAATTCTGGATCTGGTAGTCTCAGAAAGAAGCGTAAATAGGCATACAGACAGACAAATAGCTTGACACAATTTCATTCTTCTGTGGAAACAACCACTGAGATGATGCACTGAGTGAAAGTGGAGGTTTAACAATAGTCATCCCTCATCCCTCAATAATCATCCCTCATCCCTCAACAATCATCCCTCATCCCTCAACAATCATCCCTCATCCCTCAACAATCATCCCTCATCCCTCAACAATCATCCCTCAACAATCATCCCTCATCCCTCAACAATCATCCCTCATCCTTCAACAATCATCCCTCATCCTTCAACAATCATCCCTCATCCTTCAACAATCATCCCTCATCCCTCAACAATCATCCCTCATGATTTTGTGTCAGTAGAGTTCATTTCATACTAGACCTGATAGCAGTAGACTTATTTGAAAAACCTTTGTTCAACTTACTAAATACACAAGGTACAATTTCGATCCAACTATTGAAACATACAAAAATTAGGTTTACTAGAGAGTTACTGTGTAACTTAATAGAAACGGAAACGGAGACCTTCAGTGCTTAATTTAGTGACTCTACTTAAAAAATTAAACTGTTTGTTATTGAGATATATTAAAATTTTAATTTTTATGAGGGCTTTCAGCCACTACTATACAATTAAACTATATGATAATAATTATAAAGCAATTAAGTAAAAGGTCTACAAACTATTAATATAGATTTACTTCTGCCTTGATTTCAAAGCTTGTATGATTTTGAAGGTAGTATAACTAGGCTACTTCAGAATTATCCAAGCATAGGGCAATTCTTTTTCATTTATGCCAGAGATTTCCTTCTGAAACTGAAACAAAAAACTTTGTAGTTCTTTACACAGTTTAGAATTTCGCCAGGACTTTAAATATGTTTCACTATCAAAGACCGTGTTTAAGTTTGAAATTCCTGCAGTATAGAACGGGCCTTATGAATAAATTTCCCCGTCGCAGCAGACTTAGCGAATTTCCATTTTCTGTTATTGTTTAATCAAGAAAATATTTGGTTTTATAAGTAACAAGGTAATGTATTAAATTTATGTAAAAATACTTTAAACAGAAATAAATACTTTAAAAATTAATTTTAATAAGCAAATAACACAAAATTATTGGATGATTTTTATCCTGGCCGTATATAAGTACTTGTTTCAAAACCTTTAAGTACAAGGAAGGGAAATTATAGTGCTAATTGGAATATTTTTTGTTAAATAAATTAATCTTTTCCAAAGTAAATCCTTTGTTTCTATTAAAATAATTTAAAATTACCACTCTTAGTAAATTAAAAACTATACCACGATTTTGTAAATATATTAATTTTTAAAATACATATTTTAATGTATTATGCTGAACTTAAACATCGTTATCAAATTAATATTTTTACCAAATTCTTATATTTATTTTCTAAACTAAATTGTCAATTTAGGGTACGACAGAATAAGTTCAGTGATACATCGGTTCCCATAAAATACCCCCTCCCCCAGTTTTGATTATGATGGCAACTGATATCATTAAACACAATTGGATGACACCAGCTGGTATCAGTGAACCTTAGTAACATCAGCTGTGATCACCTAAACAGTTCACTTGACATTAGATGACATCAGTGAACCTCCAGAAACATCAGCTGATATCATTTAAACAATTCACTTGATATCATCTGATATCAACAGATGTCAACTGACATCAGCTGATATTACTTAGTTGTCAACTGATATCAGGTGATATCATCCAAAAGTCAACTGATGTCAATTGATATTATTAAAACTCTTCACTGACATTTTCACTAGGGTATTCAAGTCACATGGGGTAAAAACTGGTACTTTAGTCCTCTATTCCAAGGAGTAAAATACTGCTTTAGATAGTAGGTGGATGACAAGAATATTTTTTCTATTTATTTATAAAAGGCATTTAAAATTTGTTTTTTAAGTAATTTCTGTTATCATTTTTCGTTCCAGTACGCATTTGTGACTCCATTGACATCGCTGGTTGTGGTAAAGCCAGATGAGACCGAATCTTCAGTAGATGCAACCAAGGTTAAACCAGGTAATAAGCTTAAAAAAATTTATTTTTGAAAGAAATGTCGTAGCCGAAAAAAGACACTTGACATTGAAGTAGATTTTTTGTGTGTATAGTTTTATAATTTATTTTCTAAATTGAATTAAGTCTTTAATAAAATTTGTAGTTTTACAAATATCTGGAAGTTTGGATTAAAGCGTTCAAGATAAAACTGATGCTGTCAATTTTGTCAAAAAATGTCTGTATAACATCCAACTATGTTGGATGTTATACAGACATTTGACTGTATAATGTCTAATGTCTTCCCTTTAAAAATAAATATGTTTATTTATTTTTAAATAAATAAACATATTTATTTTATATGTTTAGCTATATGTTTATAGTTATATGGCTAGTTAGCTATATGTTTATAGTTATTCGAAGAACTGTGCTACAATATGTTTGGATTTTATAAATCCACATTTGAACAATGAAACCAAAAGTCAAGAGTATATTTTTATGGATTATTTATTATTGACAAAATCAGTTAACAGTACTAGTACAAAAAGAGATAATTACTTATAGACACGCTCATCAAATAATAGAAAGTTTTTGCAACGAATGGTAAAATACACCATATGGTATACGTTAAATATTCTATTTTTAATTTTTAAGCTTATAGAATACCATGTAATACAATGATAAATTATAGTAAATAATTAATAACTTTGGTATTGATTTTATTTTTAGTTACATCATTTACAAAACATTGATATATACAAATCGTCTGGAAATGAAATAGGTATTTATCTAATGTTTTTTCAACATATTTATCTACTGTATGTGCACAAACTCTTTATTATGTGGTTATAATTTAAATAAAATAAAAATATTAATGACACAGCATAAAAAGTTCAAATACAAAGTTTATAGTTTGTAGTTTGTAGGGAATTATCATGTGTCTTGTGGCACAATAAAGGCTGTGTCCTGTATTTGGTGATTTATTAACATGAACAAGTCACTTTTTAAGTCATGCTATCTTAACTAAAGTCATTAACAAACTACAAAGGTTTTTACAGGCAGAACTGCTAACATAAACTTTTTTATAGAGACTTTTAACTGTCATTTATGAAATTATAACTACAAATTTTTGTTCACGATGAATTTGATGTAACTCAAGTGGATCTCAAATTGGATTGTTTGTTCAAGGATCCGGATTCCCCGATTCTGGTTTTGTTGGACCACCAGTACCCAGTGAAAATGGAGGGTCTTATGATAATTTTGATGATGATGATGATGATGATAATTATGGTACCACAATGGCAGGTTCAAGTAAGTGCCCAATACTTTCAAGTAAGTGTAGTTTTGTCCATCCCTGTACATGCTATCAGTTTTCAAAACTAATGTGGTGGACATGTCTGTAAAATCCCGAAACATACAGTATATGTGATTTTACACTGTATGCCGATGATACTACAACAGTAATAAATACCCCCTCGCAGCAGACCTGCGTACTCAGCGAATTTCCAATGAAATATGGTATGTTTTATTTTTCCTATATACAATATGGGAGTGAGGATGATGGTTTGCTGCCATGAGAGTGTTATAAGCAAGTAGACGATACTTCCTTTCCAGTGCAGATACATGCTAAATTGTATTAAATTCTGGTTTTAGCGAATTTTCCTTTAGGTAGTAGCCATAGTAAGACCTAAGCCCGGGACCATGATTCTTTTTCATTTTGAGGTCATCAGAAGCCAAAAACAAAATTCGTTCAATTTCATATGCATAAAGTGCTATTAACCCTTCCCGGGCTATTGACAAATATATCCGTTAAATTTCATTTCTATTCCAGACTGAAAACAGATATATCCGTTTTAGAAATTTTCTTTCCCGGGATGAAGACGGATATATCCGTCCAAAAGTACGAAAAACATATGTTATATATATTACAATTATAAACATTATATTGACTTTTTGACTGGTAATTTAGTTATTACAGTTGGCAAGATTATGTCCCGTGACTTTTTCACCTGTTTCATGCCAAAACAACACATGTGTAGCGCGAAACTGTCAGTTTGCGCTGGGACCTTACAGTGGAGTCTTTGTTTACGTTTTTGTAATGACGTACTATGAGTTTTATTTCAAAATAATTTTTCCTAATTACTCAAACTAGTATAAGTGTTGCTCGAAATCGAGCAATTTATTTTAATACAGTACAAATGTTACTTTAGCTCTAAATCAATGACATCCGACCAATCCAATAATGTGAATTCTGTAATCACCAATAACAACATGTATTTACAGCTGATTATTAACAGATGTAAATGCTTTGTTCAATCCCAATGTTATTTTAATGGGAAAGTTTGAGATTTCAATGGTGGATAGCGCCTTTATTTTCAGTCCGATTCTCATCAGTTTTTGGCGGAAACAACTACAGACCAAGCCCTATCCAACGACGCCAAAACTTGAAAATCGGGTTTAAATTGTAGGAGGAGTTCTCAAGACAATAAAACCCTTAGCGTATTAAATAAGTATAGATTTTGCCAAAGATGTTATAAAATGCTTAATAAGAAGTGCATCTGAAGGGGATTTCATATTTGACACTCAAAATAACTATAATCTGAAAAATGATTCTGGCGAAGAAAGCGATGAACCAGACGCACAATGTATTGTAAATATTGCATTTTTAGGTTTTGTTATATTTTACTGTTTTTAATAGGAACTATTTTTAATGTTATATTATGATAGGTAGTAAATAAAACAACAAAATGACATAAACGGATATATCCGTCCTCTGCCCGCAAAAATACTCCAAATTATCAGCAGTTTTCATATTTCTCGATTGTTGTTCTGGGCGGCGGACGGATATATACGTTTACATAAGTTTTCTTGCGGGCCAAAGACGGATATATCCGTCTTCTCAAATATTATTTTCTTTATAACATGTGCAAAAAAATTATTTCAGCACTAAAAACAGTTTTTTTATAACGTATGAATTATTTTGAACAAATTAATAACAAGAAATTACCACATTGTGTTTTGAACTTTTGCTTAAAATAATTCCGTCTCAACCCGTGATTTAATATAGCCCGGCAAGGGTTAATTGGTAATATTTAGTGATAGGCCTGTATATACCTGGTGTCTCACGTAAGGTGTATCAGATTGATTACAAATCAACAGTTTGTCCTACAGTCTTAAAATAAAATCATTTCCTACTAAATTGACCCCAAGGAATAATTTTAAAATATTTTTAATGTTGTATAAATACAGGGTGTTCAAAAACTGGGGATCACAGGTTCGAATCTCGGAAATTTCAAACACAAATATATGTCATATTATACATCATTAGAAAGGTCTAATTAATACAAATATATTGGTGAAAGCAGAATTTTTTTATCTTTATTCATTTCAAAATGGCGTCCATTTTTGTAGCCAAAATAAAAATTTACTGAATACCCTGTAATTCTTTTATTACTTGTCATAAATTACTTCTGATCCAAAATAATTATTTGAAATTAGCTAAGCTTTAAAATGATATGTCACAAGGCCGTATTTATTAAAAAACTAAAATTTCCAACATTTAATATTTTTTTAAATGTTGACATAAAAAAAACTCCAAAATTTTTAATACAAACATATGTTATTTTGTTCATCATACTAAAGCTCTCGTTGAACTGAGCAACTTTGTAATTTACACTAATGGCGTATCTCTTTTGGTTTTGTAGTAATAAAGTAAAAATGTCATTTTCCCAATTAACTTGCGAGTTAATTTAATGGTATGACAACAATAAAAGAAGGACTGACATACTATCATGTCATGATTAATTAACATGCAAGTTAAATGGGAAAATGACATTTTTACTTTATTACTATAAAACCAAAAGAGATACGCCATTAGTGTAAATTACAAAGTTGCTCAATTCAAGGAGAGCTTTAGTATGAAGTACAAATTAACAGGTGTTTGTTTTTGAAATTTTTGAGTTTTGTTTATGTCTCGCAGCGCTCTAGCTGAGTTGGCGATGACTGCAAATCAGTCATCTGGGTGTTAGGTTTACTCCAAGTTACCGGCATCTCATTTGCAATTTTTTCAGTCAAAGCATCACAAATTTGTCTAGCAAGCCAGTATTTGCCACGTTCACTCAAGTGCATACCATGCCGTGTGTGTAATTGTCTATCCGCTGCACTCACCTTAACCAGAGAAACATTGGGAAATTTTTTACTTAAAGACTAAATTGTTCATTTACTCTTCTTAATTCCTCATTTACACATGACCAATCTTTCAAGTCATGCCTGATAGGAAGGTCAAGTAGGACCACTCTATTACTTTTATATTTCTCTAAAGTTGCTTCGATAGCATATATCGTACTTTGAGCTTCATTGCGAGCAACATCATTTGAGCCACATCCAATAACAAGCACATCGTCACAACCCAGTTTTTCTCCGTCAATATTATTACAGTTGAGAATCTGCTGAGCTAATCCCCAGGCCTAACAAAACCCACTGTATCAAATGTCTTAGAGTGGTTGTTTAAATGAAAAGCTAAATTACGTTCATGGCTATCAGCACATAAGAGTATCTTTTGCTTCTTAGTATTGTTTACGGCTACATTGCTTATTTTACGCTTTTCAACCTTGGTACTATTATTACTAGAAATGTTTTTTGCACTACAACCTGAAGAGTATACTTCTCCAAGAAAATCAGTTTGCACTATGACTGAGATAGTCATAAAGTCATTAAACACTCGTAAGATATCATTTCTAAGTTCTTTCCTTGACTACACATTGAGTGTAATATGCCCACCAAAGTCTAAGTCCAAACAAAACAACGAGAACAATAATGCCATTCTTCATCCACGCATATTCACAACAGGCCTGGATTAACACTTTTTGACGCCCTAGGTCAAGGGAAAAATTACACCCCCCCCCCTCCTTGAAAAAACAACACAATAAGCCGATATATTTATTTATTTGAATTTTTACTACGTTACCTGTTATATAAACACACAGAACTTAAGAATTTCAGTGTTTCATAAACTATACCCACAAGCAAAAATGTAATCCTTTTACATCTTTCTAATGTCATTTACCCGCATATTAATTTAAGATCTGAAATAAAATATTATGGCATTGTAATGCATAAAAATTAACATTATTTGGTGAAATGAATAAAATTTATTTTCATTTCTAAACATAAAATATTTAATTATATGGAATAAATTTTTATTACTAAGACAAAATTATTAAAAAGAAAATCGTATATTAAGTGCTAAAATGAATAAAAATTAAAATAAAGATTTTGGGAAGGGATCGGGAACAATGGTTTGAATGAGTCAACCAGCTACCACCGTAAAATACTCGTCGCAATACGCAAGATGCACACAATATGATAGTCTACCCAGCTCTATGAACTAAGAACAAAAAAATAAACTAACTATTTAAGTTCCAGGGATTATAAATACTGTAGGGATTTCTTCTTTCTCTTTAATATTTACCCTTGTTATAAAATAGTAGTTTTCATCACTAGGAGCAAAAGTGGGTCTTTTTGGTGCGCAATCGTGTTTTAATAACGAGGCGCAGCCGAGTTTTTAAAAACGATTAAGCATCAAAAAGACACTTTTGCTCCGAGAGATGAACAACATTTTTGATCAAAATGCGAAAATTAGACTTTTGATCGTTAAAATATTAACTATAAAGTTGTATTTTCGAGGTTATATTTACAAAGTACGTAATATGCAGTGTTTACATTTCTGTTATTTACAAACAATGCTTTTCATAACGTTTGAATTTCAAAATTCTGCTCCTCAACATTGATAAATTAATAGTAATATACTTGGCAAACAGCTGACTTTTCAGTACTAGGACCTAAAAAACTCTCCAGATGATTTTTCAGTCCTAGGACAGAAAAGAATCGGTTTTGGTACTATTAAGAGAACAAAAAACAGGCTGATTTTGTGCAGAATGATAAAAAAAATTTTATTTATGTATAAATATTTTTCTGCCAACCTATAAAAATATATTTTGGCCATTTGACGCCCCAGGCCATGGAATATTTTATTGGAAATTACAGTATCATGTAATATGATTGGAAAAATATAACTCTAAATATATAGAAATAGTATGAGTAGTTTACTTTATATCTTAGATAAAAACCCTGAAATTTTTAAAACGTCCAGAAAACATTATGGAAGGATAACTATTTTTAGTATTTTTCTTGAATGTTTTTCAAATGTTTCAACTACACACATATTTCATTCATATGTTATTTAGTTATTTAGTTTCAATAAAGGTATTAACTTAGTTTTATCTTTTTTATGTGGCTTCTCCAACAGACTACGGGCAGTTCGTTTTCGATGATCCAGGTAAGACCTATCCAGATAAACATTTATAAAGTGGAAAAATAATCTCAAACTAATCAGGATTGTTGATTTCTAACATATTACAATTTATAAGCTTACTTTGTAAACAAATTAAAAATATTTTATAACTCTTTTGAAAGATGAAAAGTACAGTAAAATTTTTATTTACGAGCTTTATAGTTTAATTTGGTTTTGTTGTTGTTGTACATGTCGCAGTTTCTGACCCAAAGGGCATTGTAAGTCTACGGCATTGGAGCATTGCTTTGCTGGGACAGTTTTAATCTTAGTCATAACAACATAGACAAAAAACAGAAGTGTAATTGAGAAGTGAATCAAAATTCTAATCTGAGATCTATTAAAATTTGTATGCCCGAAACCTCTTCCATTCTGTCAGTTAGGCAAAAAGGTTTATATGAATAAGATTTTCACTTAATTGCACTGGTTAAAAATTGTTTTAACCAGTGCAAAAAATTGTGAGAGACACACATTTTTTTATAAAACAGCGATTTATGAAATTCACTGGAATTTTAACAATAGTTTCGTGTGGATTAAGTGTAAAATGCATGTGCTAGTAAAAATATGGTTTTGGCTACAAAAACTGTAAGTTTTAAGATAATTTTAGTCTGCAATCTCAGAGAAACTTGTTCTCATTTTCCCAATGGCTAAGACATACTTTAACAAATCCGTAAAATGCTAACTTAAAGCAATGAATAGTCTATTCACTAAATAGCTAGTATACATGTTGCTCAAAATCGAGCAATTTATTTTAATACGAATCAAATGTTACTTTTAGCTCTAAATCAGTGATATTCGACCAATCCATTATTGTGAATATCTTTAATCACCAAAACTACACGTATATACAGCTGATTATTAACAGGTGTTAAAAATGCTTTATTCAATCCCAATGGTATTTAAATGGGAAATTTTGAGATTTCAATGGTGGATAGTGCTTTTTTTTAGTCTGGATCTCATCAGTTTTTGGTGGAAACAACTACAGACCAAGCCCTATCCAGTGACACTAAAAACTTGAAAATCGGTTAAAAATTGTAGGAGAAGTCCTTAACAAAAAAACCCCTTAGCATATTAAATAAGTATAGATTCTTGAAAAATATTTACGGACTAGCACTACCAACACTTCAGTTGTAAAGGCTTATTATATTTAATACTTTGTTGATAACATATACACTAACGTGAATAGACTTCCCCCAGCATGGTGCTGTGTTTGAGGTTGATTATTTTCTTCCCTGTGATCAGTAATATATTATTATTGCTATTTATTTAATATTTACTCATTGGTTGCCACGGGGTCAAGTATTATTTTTGTTCCAGATTTTTTATGAAGAATTATTGTATAAAAACTCTTTATGCTTTTTTTTGTAGGGAGTGAAAAAGTACCCTTTTTTGAGCTGTAAATATTTTGTTGGATAGTCACAAAGTCATTTAACACTCGTAAGATGGCATTTCCAAATTCTTTCCTTAACTACACATTGAGTGTAATATGGCCACGAAAGTCCAAACATAACAAACAATCATGCCATTCTTCATCCACTCATATTCACTAACATTAATGTAACAAGTCCAAAATAGTACTTTTTATTGGAAATTACAGTATCATGTAGTATGATTGGGAAAATATAACTCTAAGTATATAGAAATAGTATTAGTAGTTTACTTTATATCTTAGATAAAAACCCTGAAATTTTTAAAATTTCCAGAAAACATTAAGGAAGGATAACTATTTTTAGTATTTTCTTTGAATTTTTTTCATATGTTTCAACTACACTCTTATTTCATTCATTTGGTAACTAGTTATTTAGTTTCAATAAAGGTATTAACTCAGTTTTATCTTTTTTATGTGGCTCCTCCAACAGACGACGAGGACCCTTTTGACGATTTTGATTTTGATGATCCAGGTAAGACCTATCCAGATGAACATTTATAAAGTGTAAAAACAATCTCAAAGTAATCAGGATTGTTGATTTCTAACATATTACAATTTATAAGCTTACTTTGTAAACAAATTAAAAATATTTTATAACTCTTTTGAAAGATGAAAAGTACAGTAAAATTTTTATTTACGAGCTTTATAGTTTAATTTGGTTTTGTTGTTGTTGTACATGTCGCAGTTTCTGACCCAAAGGGCATTGTAAGTCTACGGCAATGGAGCATTGCTTTGCTGGGACAGTTTTAATCTTAGTCATAACAACGTAGACAAAAAACAGAAGTGTAATTGAGAAGTGAATCAAAATTCTAATCTGAGATCTATTAAAATTTGTATGCCCGAAACCTCTTCCATTCTGTCAGTTAGGCAAAAAGGTTGATATGAATAAGATTTTGAGGTTTTAAACCAATGGTAATTCCTCCCACCAGAATCAAATCTGTGAACTCTCATAGAAAAGTGAAAGCAATAACCATTAGCTTAAATTAATTTTTATCGTTTTTAATTAACTTTATATAACTTAGCACAAATTTTATCCCTCCCATTTCATCTTTTTATTTGCGTGCTGTCGTAACCCATTTATTCCTGGAAAAGTCGGTTTTGTAAAGGTACCGGTATGTCATAAAACTTTTTTAAGATTTTCATGGAATTTTTATGTCATTGTAATTATGAAACTGAAAAATTCGGATAAAAGTTTCTAGTTTGATATAACTTATATACAATATCAAACAGAAAAATTTGCCTTTTAATTAGTGTTATGGTATGATATATTGGATCACGACTTTTCCAAGAAAAGCGCTTTTATCCATCAGCGCTTTTTTGGATCTCGCCTTTCATCCGAAAAGTCTGACAATGCAACATATCGGCTCGTTACTGATTTCGGGAATATCATTTATGAATCTTGATATCGCCAATGTCGGCCTCAATTGTTATTTTGAAAAACCGATGATTTCATTCAATTTTCCATACAAACTAAACCCAATACCATACACTAGCACTTTAATTTTTTAATTTATTTTTTATGATTTTTCTCATGGGCTCATCTTTTTCCTCTAGAAAACCTCAGCATTTTTCTGAAATTATTTGAATAATACTTCCAGAACTTTTTAAAAGCTATGTAAATATTTTCCAGGGCCAAACAGGTTAATCACAAAAGCACACTGTTTGGTATAGTTTGATTACATTTGTAGTAATTTCATGAATCCCTTTGTCATATTTCAGCTCCCGAGCCGTTGGCCAGCAAAATCTCGTGGGAAGAGGTTAAGTGGCTACAGCAAGCATTGAAAGCCCCAGACAAAAGCGTCACGATCAATGGAAACAGTTATAAACTCGGAATCAATAAGGTATAATAATAACACACAACTTTGTTTTGTAATCTCAAGAATACTCTCGGCAATAATTAATTGACTGTGAACAACTCACTGTAAAACATATTACAGAAACCAAAAGAACATTTCTGAGGTTATTAAAAAAAAGACAGAGTTTCAAAATAATTAGAGCCCCCATTTGCCCTATAAATGTATAAATGGAGAAAGTATCGGTTTCGTCAAAATTTTAAAATTTGAGTTGTTGGTAAATTTATCCATTTGGTTCCCTCAGAGTCCAAAAAAGGGGTTTTCAGAGTGATGTCTGTGTGTGTGTCTGGATGTAAACAGAGCCAGAAAATGCCCTATTGGTCCGATTTTGATGAAACTTGGTATATAGGTTCAAACCCACGATAATTCCAGGCGTTTTTATTTTTTATTTTTTTGAATTTTTAATTTTTAAAGATAATTTACCCCAAAAAATCATGAAAAATCCAAATTTCTCAAAAACGACTCTAACGATTTTGATTAAAATTTTGTGGTTTATTAAGATTAAAATGCTGAATAAAATGACACCACCCGCATCTCCGGGAAAATGCGCGTTCAAAAGTTATAGAGCAAAATGTGTTTAAAAAACTCAATTTTTGGATGCAAAAACTCGTGCTGCTCACCTGGTGGCTATGCGACTGAGCCATCAAGACATTAATGTTTTGAGACTTTTAACACCTTTTCATATTCTTGGGAGAAAGTATGTGTCATTTATCTGATACCGTTTATTGTAATAGGGGGAGATTATGGATCATGCATGATATTGACTCTTTCATTTCTGCCGTGTACTCAAACAAGGTGTATGATCTCAGCTCACAATGTTGATCAGACTGCAAAAAGCATTTGCTAGCAATGGGACAGCGTTAAATAGCGGAAAATATCATTGAGACTAGGGAATCCAATCCCGGGATCCCAGCTAATTTTGTTGATTTTTAAATCCCGGGATTCTCAGTTTAAATCCCAGGATTTTCGGGATTACCAAGTTTATTCATAAAAACTATGTTAAATATGCTGAAATGTATTATTACAGCATATATAAATCAAAATTACACTAGAATGAGGTTTTAAATCATATATTTGTTTTTAAACAGCCTATTTATTATTTCATAAATTACCTATTTCCGTTCCAAGCTCTATCATATATATATAACTGTAAATGTACGAATTTAGTAACAATGAAAAAAGATTAAATTGTGGCTTTAGAAGTTAATTTTATAACAAACAACATTACAGGTAATTTATATTTATTAATCCTGTATGATCAGCATCATCAATTTAAGTTTTGGGTTTCAATAACAGTAGCAGGTGAGCAGGTGTTTTACCTGTTCGTTCGCTTAAACATCACGATCGCCTGTGCGCGTTGTCATCGCTTCGCTTATCAGTGTCAGTGTCCTTCCGGCACTCCATTGTTCCCCCAGCCCCTCTCACCCTCGCCTCACTTCATCCCACTTCCGTTTTAATATTTTTAATACTATTTGTTAGTACATAACCCAACAACAATTTTATTGTTGTAACCTCATTATTGTGTTTTTTTTACTTACCTTCCCATTTTATTAATGCAGTAAATAACCAGGTAAAACATATTGAAGTTCCATTTTAATTTTTTTTATGTTTGCCATTGTTAACTAAGAAATAAAATGTTAATTATTTAAACAAAGAATTTGTTATTTAATATAATCTAATTTTAAACGAGCTCATAAACCATACTTAAATATTCTTAACACAGTTTCTACAGTAAAGTTGCGGCCGTTGCGGGCGTTACGGCCAATCCCAGGATTGGTCCCGGGATCCCGGGATTGACATTTTGGGATCCCGAAATCCCGGGATATATTTCCAATTGGATTCCCTAATTGTGACAATTAAACCATTAAAACAGTGTCTTTCATTAAATCCTGGAAAAACGGGAATTGTACTTAAACTTGTTGTTGCCATGAAATGTTTGGGAAATATCCTTAAATTTTAAGAAATTTTTCGAATGTCCTTAAATATTTGGCTGAATTGTAATACATCCGTGCATGTAAGCATGTGGCAAGCTGCATTCGGACGCACTGTAACATGAATACAAACTAGAAAAATTTCCTTTAGTTTTCCTATTCTTACTAATTAGTTTTCAAACTTTAGTAAATTAAAGTCAGAAATGAAAAACAAACGTCTACAACAGTCAAAAATATATTTACACTTATACTGCAAAGAATACAGACGGTAAATATATCAAAAGATGGAAAATGGCTATCGATTTCGACCGGACACACCGATCATCATCAGGCCCAAAGAGAGAATCAATGGAATGGAATGGATTCTCTCTTTGGGCCTGATGATGATCGGTGTGTCCGGTCGAAATCGATTGCCATTTTCCATCTTTTGATAAATTTACCGTCTGTATTCTTTGCAGTATAAGTGTAATAGTAGTTTTCATCACTAGGAGCAAAAGTGGGTCTTTTTGGTGCGCAATCGTGTTTTAATAACGAGGCGCAGCCGAGTTTTTAAAAACGATTAAGCATCAAAAAGACACTTTTGCTCCGAGTGATGAACAACATTTTTTATCATAATGCGAAAATTAGACTTTTGATCGTTAAAATACTAACTATAAAGTTGTATTTTCGAGGTTATATTTACAAAGTAAGTAATATGCAGTGTTTACATTTCTGTTATTTACAAACAATGCTTTATCATAACGTTTGAATTTCAAAATTCTGCTCCTCAACATTGATAAATTAATAGTAATATACTTGGCAAACAGCTGACTTTTCAGTACTAGGAAAAGTCATGGCTATCAGCACATAAGAGTATCTTTTGCTTCTTAGTATTGTTTACGGCTACATTGCTTATTTTACGCTTTTCAACCTTGGTACTATTATTACTAGAAATGTTTTTTGCACTACAACCTGAAGAGTATACTTCTCCAAGAAAATCAGTTTGCACTATGACTGAGATAGTCATAAAGTCATTAAACACTCGTAAGATATCATTTCTAAGTTCTTTCCTTGACTACACATTGAGTGTAATATGCCCACCAAAGTCTAAGTCCAAACAAAACAACGAGAACAATAATGCCATTCTTCATCCACGCATATTCACAACAGGCCTGGATTAACACTTTTTGACGCCCTAGGTCAAGGGAAAAATTACACTTCCCCCCCTCCTTGAAAAAACAACACAATAAGCCGATATATTTATTTATTTGAATTTTTACTACGTTACCTGTTATATAAACACACAGAACTTAAGAATTTCAGTGTTTCATCAACTATACCCACAAGCAAAAATGTAATCCTTTTACATCTTTCTAATGTCATTTACCCGCATATTAATTTAAGATCTGAAATAAAATATTATGGCATTGTAATGCATAAAAATTAACATTATTTGGTGAAATGAATAAAATTTATTTTCATTTCTAAACATAAAATATTTAATTATATGGAATAAATTTTTATTACTAAGACAAAATTATTAAAAAGAAAATCGTATATTAAGTGCTAAAATGAATAAAAATTAAAATAAAGATTTTGGGAAGGGATCGGGAACAATGGTTTGAATGAGTCAACCAGCTACCACCGTAAAATACTCGTCGCAATACGCAAGATGCACACAATATGATAGTCTACCCAGCTCTATGAACTAAGAACAAAAAAATAAACTAACTATTTAAGTTCCAGGGATTATAAATACTGTAGGGATTTCTTCTTTCTCTTTAATATTTACCCTTGTTATAAAATAGTAGTTTTCATCACTAGGAGCAAAAGTGGGTCTTTTTGGTGCGCAATCGTGTTTTAATAACGAGGCGCAGCCGAGTTTTTAAAAATGATTAAGCATCAAAAAGACACTTTTGCTCCGAGAGATGAACAACATTTTTGATCAAAATGCGAAAATTAGACTTTTGATCGTTAAAATATTAACTATAAAGTTGTATTTTCGAGGTTATATTTACAAAGTACGTAATATGCAGTGTTTACATTTCTGTTATTTACAAACAATGCTTTTCATAACGTTTGAATTTCAAAATTCTGCTCCTCAACATTGATAAATTAATAGTAATGTACTTGGCAAACAGCTGACTTTTCAGTACTAGGACCTAAAAAACTCTCCAGATGATTTTTCAGTCCTAGGACAGAAAAGAATCGGTTTTGGTACTATTAAGAGAACAAAAAACAGGCTGATTTCGTGCAGAATGATAAAAATATATTTTTGAGTGTTGTAGATGGTTGTTTTTCATTTATGATTACAAACAACACGTATCATGCTAATAAAAAAAAGTGTTTAAATTGAAGTAAAATTATTATAAAAACTTGTTTTAAAAGAATTATACAACTTTCATGTGTTTTATTTGGATTATCCTTAATTTGATTGATAAAAGATGCAATCTGGCCCAGCTCATTTCTTCACTTACTTTCTTGTTTATTAAGGCCTTTAACATTTTTCTACATTTGTTAAGTACTTATAGGTTGAGATCTTTCTTTATAGCCCTAGCTAGGGATGTAAAGTCAGCTGTTCTATTTAGTCCGTGCATACCATTGTGTGTTCTTTGGTTTGATACACTGTAAGAGTATCAAAGTAAATTGCGAACTTAAACAGCTTGATAATTTGCAATTGATCAACATAAGTGATTTTAAGAGGCATCTTTTTACGCGTCACGGCCAACATTTGAACAAGTTTGGAAAGCGAGTTCTCTGCAGAAGGATAGCCGACTTTCTTTTGAGTCCCGCCTGTCATTCAAGTGAACCATCTCCTCACCTAGCCTCATCTGTTAAAATAATGGAAGCTGACATGGGGTCTGTGATGGATGAATACAGCAATTCAAACGTAGCTTTCGCCCACTGCATTTCAGCAGACTTTGGACATCTAAAACACATGAGTGAGGGAGTTGCGGTGACTTTTGCAGAAAAATTTGGAAAACCCTGTACAACCGATCTTTGTGATGATAATTTAACTTTTCAGAAATCTAAGTGCGGAGCTGGAGTTTATGGACTTGTCACAAAACCCCAATATTTTATGAACTCTAATAATTTTTCCAACTACAATCAAAAGTATGATGCAGCCTTCAATCAATTGATCCGCCACTTTAAACTGCACAATTTCAAAATCCTAATATGTTCTCCGATGGGCTGCGTGCGGGACTGCATCCGACCATCACATTTTATTTCAAATATTTCACATTTCATCGACAGTACCGGTGCCTCAGTAATCATTGTGACTTCTAATGACACCTCTAGAAGGAGGCTGAGGAATGGTTTGTCTCCTGCACCATTTGTTGAGAGGCTGAAACAACTGACTGGTTTGGATGCCATAAAAGCCTCACAACCCTCCTCACAACAACACAACAGCTCATCATCCACTGGTTTGTGTTCTACGATGAATGACACAGCTACTCAAACAGCAGGGGACACATGCTCCACACCATCCCACCTGACCTCGACAGACAACGCCACTGGTGACAGCAGGGCCTCCTCTCCTGACCTCCACTCACCTCCAAGACCATCATCAGTGACCAGTGTTGTGGGGGGGAATAAAGTCAATGGGAGCTTGAGTGTAAGTGCCTTTTCGGTCCAGCAGTTGGTGAATTTTTCCTTCCAGAGTGATGATAGCCCTTTTAAAGGCTGGTCCCCTATCTCATCCCCTATCACTAGTGAAAACCTAAATTCTACCTCTATACAAAATGTACAAAAGAACCAAACAAAAAACATAGATCAAACTCCATCTCAAACAATAACTTAGAAAAAACAAGTACTAACACTCTCTCATCATATACAGTCAATTCTTCAAAAAAACTAAATCGGGACTCTGCTGTAACTTTAAATGTAGTCTTTCTAAATATTCAAGGGTTAAAAAATAAAATTTCAGTTTTGGAAAGTTTTTTGATTGGTTCCGATATATCAGTGGTTTGTTTATCAGAACACTGGTTATTGAAGGGTGAAACTGATGTATTTTTTCCTAATGGTTTCTATTGTGCAGCTGAATTCTCACGTGTAAATCAGATAAGAGGAGGTGTTTTAATTTTTGTAGATAGTAGTATTAATACAAGGGAATGTAATATTGATAATTTTTGTAGTGAACTAACTTTTGAAGCTGCTGTCACTTTTTTAGATAAGCTAAAGATAATTATAGTTTCAATATATCATTCACCAAATGGAAAATCTACAGAATTTTTGAGTTCTATTGAAAAGTTTTTAAACTTTATAACAAAATGGAGATCATATAGTATACTAATTGGGGGAGATTTTAACATCAACTTTGATGTAACAAAAAATAGCAAAAGTGCAACAGAGCTACTCAATCTTTTCAAGCAGTATAACTTTTTTCATTTGAACACCCAACCAACTAGAGGGAAAAATTGTCTAGATAACGTTTTCATCTACAACAGTAATATTAATGTCAATAGTATAAATACTTTCTTATTTCCATATTCAGATCATAAAGGAATTTTAGTATCGATTGTGATTGATAAATCTATAAAGGGGTGTAATAAGTTGCCAGTGGCAGATGTATCATTGAATGCTCAGTTTAAAAGGTTGTTACTAAAAAAAAGTATCTCTAATCTGGCCATGCATCTAAACTCAATTGACTGGCCAAAATTCTTTTGTAAGCATACTAAATTAGGTAGTGAAGCTGTGTTCTCTAATATGTTTAATGTAATATTAAATATTTTAGATTACCATAAAAGCAATGTAAAAATAAGGAATGACGGTCTAGAGAATAAAAAAGTTAAAAATAACAAGTGGTATACAGAAGAATTGAAAAAAATGAAAGAAAGATTGTTATATTTACATAGTTTGCTTAGCTGTACAACCAATAATAACCAAAATCTTAAGCCACATTACAACAAATTGAAACAGTCTTATAGAAAAGCTATTAAGGAGGCCAAGCTTGTGAATAATGTTCATTATATCGAAAACAGCAAAAATAAATGTAAAGCTGCCTGGGATGTAATTAAACTTAATACAGTACCAAAGAAAAATGATAGTCAAAACATTGAACCTAATTTATTCAATCAATATTTTGTTAATTCAGTTAAAGAAATAAAAAAATATGTCAACTTAATCCCCCATGGTTCTTACAAAAAAATCATAGATGAAAATCTAAATATTGATAATCTGACTCCTTTTAAGTGGTCTACAGTGACTACTAGTGACGTATTATCCGCAGTAAAGGGAATGAATGGTTCTAATAGCCTGGATATTTATGGAATGTCTAACAATCTATTGAAAGAAATAATCATTTCTCTAGCTCAACCACTGGCCACCTGCACAAATTATCTGGTAGAAGAGGGCATTTTCCCTGATCAACTTAAAGTTTCACGTGTCTGTCCAATTTATAAAAGTGGTCCTAAGGACCAACCGCAGAGCTATCGACCGATTTCAGTTATTCCTGTTTTAGGCAAATTGATTGAAATTCTTGTGTATAATCAAATCTCATCTTATCTTGAAAAAAACAACCTCTTTACACCGGCTCAATTTGGATTTAGGAGAGGGAAATCAACTTTAGAGGCTCTGGACGATTTTATCAGACAAGTCCACTCATCCTTCGAGGAGAAGTTTCTTGCTCAAGCTACATTGTGTGACTTAAGCAAAGCTTTCGATTGTGTCGATAGCACAATTCTTATAGATAAACTAAAGTGTTATGGTTTTCGTGAATCTATTTTGAATTTTCTACAATCATATTTAGACAATCGTAGGCAAATTTTATTTTTTAATGGTAAATGGTCTGATGAAGAGAGAATGGAGTGGGGTGTGCCTCAAGGATCTGTTCTGGGTCCTCTCCTCTTTCTTATTTCTATTAATGATCTACCATCATCAATTAAATCAAAAACTATTCTCTATGCTGATGACACAACTTTTTTCAATTTTAGTACAGACTTAATTAATCTTCAGAATCTGGCTGATGATGCAATAGCAACTGCTACAAATTGGTTTAGCTCTAACGGATTTTTACTTAATAAAGAAAAAACTAAAAGTATAATATTTAACCTCAGACAAAAGTCAAGCTCCCTTAAAGCTGAGTCTGTTGATACAGTCAAATTTTTGGGTATGAACATTGATCATAATCTGACTTGGAATTCGCATATTGATTATTTGAATAAAAGGCTATCACGGGTTATTTTTCTCCTAAATCGGCTCACTCACTCAATCTCAAAAGAGTATTTAAGGACAGCATATTTTGCTTATTTCCAATCAATTTTCAGATATGGTTTGATTTTTTATGGAAATTGTGCCCGAATTGAGGAAGTTCTGAAAATTCAGAAAAAGGCTGTAAGAACGCTAAAAAAATGTGATCCCAAAGAGCACTGTAAACCACTTTTTATTGAACTACAATTCCAAACCATTATTAATTTATACATATTTGACCTAGTAATTTATATAATAAAAAATTCACAGTATTTAAACTTCATACATTCTTTTCATGACCATAATGTTCGTAACAAAACAAATACTGTTATTAACTACTCTCGCCTGACTAAAACACAAAAAAGCCATATCGTATTATCACTAAAAATTTACAACTTCCTAGAGAGAAAAATAAGTCAGTATTCTTTTAAATCTTTTAAAAACAAATTTTACTCATGGTTATTGAAGAATCCTTTTTATAAGCTTGAAGACTTTTTCAAAGTTAAATATCTGGATTTTTAATTTTGAATCCACTTATTTACCTAGTTATCTATTTTTATTTTACTTAACTTGACTTTCATAACTAGAGTTTTTAATTCTTATATTACCTACAATGAATTTATTTTGTGACTCTTATTATAATGATGACTTTGTCAATGATGTGTATGAACATTCTTGTGACAAATAAAGATTATTATTATTATTATTATTATTATTATTAAGAGAATCATAAAATTAATTTAGTATTTTGTTGATTGTTCAACTGTTTTTGTTAAACTTTAAACACTTAAAATTATTTTTAAAAACTTTTTCAAAACCATTATAAATGCCCTGAAATATTTTTTAAATGTCCTTAAATGTACGGGTATTGTACAGGAATTTTTGAGTTCAGTAAACACCCTGTAAAAATTGTCTGAAATAGCAATGGAATTGTGTTTATTTACCATAAATTGTGCAATATCCACAACTGTAACTACTTGTGGATTAAAAAAAAAAAAAAAAAAAAAAATATATATATATATATAAAACTACCTAGGTGCTAAAAACCATTTGTAAATGTTAAAAATTTGAGTAAATGACACCACTATTGTATCACTATTGTAAATGACAAAGTTATTTGACTGATTATCCTTTACTCCAGATGGACTCTTCATTTGGAGAGTGCACGGTCAACAATGATAAGGGAGAGTGCCACCACATACAGTACTGCGCCTTGGATGTCTTCAGGGATGACGTCTCCAAGTTCCTGCCCTACCAATGTACCATCCCCGGGGCGTGAGTAGTCACACTGATTTTGTATTCAAAAGTAGAAAAAAAAATTGATTTCTTATCTATACAGGGTGTTTCAGAACTCCCTACCAATATTTCAGGGCATTGTTCCTGGGTTAGAAACATATCATATCATATTTAAATTGTCCAGAAGTCTTTAGTTACTCACACAGCCACCATTTTGTTTTTTTCACTTGATAATTTTTATTTCCGTAACGGATGGTTGTATTTAAATCATATTTGGTATGAATCTTTATCATACTAATGTACATATTCAGGGAAAAAATTATTTTTTTCCACTGTTGTTTTCAAAATGGCGGCGATTTTGAATTTTCAAACTCAAATATCTTAAAATCTGTAAATTTTATAAAAATTTTACACGACACAAAAAAGTTTACAAATTAAATCATCTAACCAATGGCACCAAGTTTGTAAGGATCTAACAACAAATAACGGAGTTATTGCGATTTTACTCCGTGAAAACATTGACTTTGCTGTTAAAACGGCCTTAATTTGCATTGATTTTAATGCAAAATCAATGTTTTCACGGAGTAAAATCGCAATAACTCCGTTATTTGTTGTTAGATCCTTACAAACTTGATACCATTGGTTAGATAATTTAATTTGTGAACTTTTTTTGTGTCGTGTAAAAGTTTTATAAAATTTACAGATTTTTAGATATTTGAGTTTGAAAATTTAAAATGGCCGCCATTTTGAAAATATACAGTGGAAAAAAAATAATTTTTTTCCTGAAAATGTACATTGGTATGATAAAGATTCATACCAAATATGTTTTAAATACAACCATCTGTTACGGAAATAAAAATTATCAAGTGAAAAAAACAAAATGGCATCTGTGTGAGTACTCAAAGACTTCCGGACAATTTAAAAATGATATTTAGATATGTTTATAACCCAGAAACAATCCCCTAAAATATTGGTAGGGAGTTCTGAAACACCCTGTATATTAATAGACTTGCATGTTTCTTTTCCACCTTTTTTCTCAGCTTGTGTGCATCATACAGGAAATCCGCGCATACCGTTACGAAAGTATTGTGTTGTAGATTAGCAGAATCCCACTATAATTCCGATTGTGCTGTAGGACGGCCCCCAGGGCTACGTCCTACAGCCTTTCAACATTTCGTTTATGGGGGAAGGATAATTGATTGAATCATAAGACAGCTGTTGTAAAATCAAATGCTAGCAAATCATGAGGAACAGATGTTTAAGTTATAATAGTAGTTTTCATCACTAGGAGCAAAAGTGGGTCTTTTCGGTGCGCAATCGTGTTTTTAAAAACGATTAAGCATCAAAAAGACACTTTTGCTCCGAGTGATGAACAACGTTTTTTATCATAATGTGAAATTAGACTTTTGATCATTAAAAACTATAAAGATGTATTTTCGGGGTTGTATTTACAAAGTTAGTAAAATGCAGTGTTTTACATTTATGTTATTTACAAACAGTGCTCTTTATAATGTTTGAATTTTAAAATTCTGCTCCTCAACATTAATAAATGAATAATAATATACATAGCAAACAGCTGACTTTTCAGTACAAGGACCTAAAAAATTCTCCAGATGATTTTTCAGTCCTAGGACAATAAAGAATCGGTTTTGGTACAGTTGAGAGACCAAAAAACAGGCTGATTTCGTGCAGAATGATAAAAAACATTTTTAAACTAATCGACTCAAGATCAACTGAATTATTGGTCAAATTAAGACCAGTATATCTCTAGACCAACAGATCTCTAGCATATCATTATTATGTTATGCGGTTGTGTTATTAAAGAAGTATTTAAGCCGCGTCCGCATTGGCCGAACATGTTCGCCGAACAAAGTTCTTCCGAACTTTTGTTTGTTTGTTGCTAACCGTTTAGTATGTAAATCATATGGCCGGTTAATTGTTCGTTAATAATGTTTGTTGATTTTTGTGTTCGCCGAACAAGTTCGCCAGGAATGTTCGGCCAGTGCGGACGCGGCTTTAGGATAGATTTAGATCCTGACAGTCAAAACATGAAAAATTTTAATACAAGATTTAGATAACAAATATTTTTCTCATGCCATTTTTTGTGATTTAACAAAAAAACAATGACAAAAATCATTGTTATTGAAAAAAAATATGTATGGAAAAGAATATTGCTCGCCAACATGTTTTTAACGACACACTGCAGTCATTAATAGGTAACGAGTAGCCTGCATCATACTGATTAACTAAAGTGATTTATTGTTCTTACTTTATGGTATAGCTAGATGTTAGTCTTTTTTCTTGCTTGTTTCTCTTTGATTGTGCAGAAAACCAATTGTAAATGTCATCAAAAGAGCAGTTTTTTTTCGTTTGCTTGTATTTTTTATTTTGATGGTTTGTTTCATAAGTTTTGCAAATTTGTAGATGGCATTTGGTAAATTAATTAACCACATGAAGCATTTCAAGTCAAGTGGGATATTATTTTGATGATTATTACTCACCATCAGTGTAATTAAAAAGTGTTTTTATTGCATTTACAACGAGTAATAATCATTATGATCCCCACAATTTTTTGGTGACCAAAACATTATCATAGATATATACATATTTTAATTGGTTTTACAAAACTATTTCTATATAACGTTTATGGCCTCAGTTTATGTGAAAACTGTGTTCTATATGTCCATAGTTTATTTGAAATTCTCTTCACCTCCATTACCAATTAAATTTACATTTTGTCATCAATATCAAGTGGAGTATGTCATTCACAATTTATCTGCTTTCTCAGTTTCTTGGGAGTTTGCTGTCCCAAACGTCTCATATGATGGACAGAGAAGACATCCAACATCAAGTGCTTCTTTCGAAAGTATTCCCTCATATTATTTAGTGATATTTAGGTGTAATTGTACCTAATAAAAACATATTTTTACGTTCATTTTTAATATTTTATTTCCAAGTTTGCTATAAAGTTTACCCCTCTTTGTTATAGCTAATTTAAAATTGTTCATCAGGTACATGAAATACCCCCGTCACAGCAGACCTGCGTACTCAGCGAATTTCCAATGGAATTTCAGATTATTTGCTTTCCCCATAAAAACACCATAGGATCGAGTATGCAGGTTTGCTGCCATTGGGTGTTGTTAGAAAATCTAAGTTAATCAATAATTGGTGAATGTAAACACAAAATTGTTTCAAACTCTGGCAATTTTTTATCTTCCCCATAAACCCCATGGGGGTGAGTATGTAGGTTTGCCGCCATATGGGTTTTGTAAGCAAGTATAAGTTAAACCTTATATAGATAATGTACATACCAAATTTGATTAAGTTATGTCAATAAATAAGCAAGATATAGGGTTTTCTTGATTTCCCATAAGAATAACGTGGAAAACAAATTTTTGAATTTTAACCGTAACCAGTTATGCTATGATAAAAATTCAAAAAAACAAAATGTTTGTTTTTTTAAGCTCTTTCAATTAGTTTGAGTTAAAATTGATGAATTAAAAAAATTAAGGTCCAAAAATGCCAAAAACCCATTTTTAACCCCTTTGAAACCCCATAAAACCCCGTTCCCATAGCCCGACATTGCTGTTTCGCGAACTCATGAAAATAGACCTGGTCTTACACCTCTATACACCCCTTCAAAAGTTATCAGTACCACAGACACATATATTTATCTATCTATCTATCTATCTATCTATCTATATACTGTATACACTCTGAACTATATGAAAATAAACGAATGGTGTTTTTGGCTTCTGGGGACCTCAAAATGAAAAATCAAAGTGGTTCCGGGCTTAAGGTACATTCACACTTGGCTAGTTACTAGCCGCGAGTTACAGCTGTATTAAAAAACAATCCAAAAATCCTGCTAGTAATCGCTGGTAAGGTAATTTTACATTCACACTACGCTAGTTGCTAGTAGAAGAAGCGAATGTAAAGATGTTTTGTATTGTAAACATATGGTTTTTGAAAATTAAATTATGGACAGTAAATTAAGTAGGCCTAATATTTAAAATAAGAAGAATATATTATAAAAACTGTTTAGGGTTAAAACAATATGTGGAAAAATATTTATTATCATAATGCTACTAATCGGATTTATTTTATTATTTTTTTCATGTCCTATGACCACCAAAAACGAGCTTGGGTCGATCAGCTTCTCCCACAACGCATACAAAAAATATATTTTCATTTTTTTTTTTTTTTTTTTTTTTTTGGTACACAGTATTTCTTGTGCTTCAATGTTATAATGCTACAATTTTATCTGAATTCCTCACAATTTAAATTATTTTACGATAGGCCTAAACTTTAAGAATTTAGTTAGGAGTGTCACGTGCGTCTGACACTGACACTAGGCTGAGCTATCATCGCGCGGCAGGCCTACTGCTACTGGGCTTCATAGATTTAAAGTATTTTTCTGGAGCGTCTGACGCTCTATCGATTTCCTTCGAGGTAGTTTAAACACTACGACCACGTCTATTCTAGTGTGCACCTTAAACAAGAAAAGTTGAAAATGAAATATCGCAAAATTTTGGTATTTTTGGGAATATGAAAAATTATTTGGGAAGGCATTAATAAATAACTCGTAATCTTTTACTTAATGAATTGAAGTCCCAACTTTTTTAAGAACCTGTGAGCCTTATAAATAAATACTGCACATATACTATTTGTATGTATATATTTACATTTTTTTTTTTAACTTGTTAGTGGTCATATTTCTTGTAAAGGTTTCTGTAACTTAACAGTTTTTAAATCATACTACATTAATTTGATAAAGAGAACGAAATACAAGTAATTAATTAATAAGTACAAATACACTGTGTACGCACATACATTAGTATAACAAGTTTCTTCTCTGTGGGGATATTATGCTATACGGTTTCTGCTACAGGAAGTCATCACACACCGATACCAAACTCAAACTGATTTATCAATTTAAAACATTCCGAAAACTTTATTGGCGTCCATTCATAAATAATTAGTTATTATTAGGTATAAGCCTAATAATGTTGCATTCGATCTTCTAAATACAGTTTATCTTAATCATTTCTACTATAACTAAATTTAATAAACTTTAGGTAAAGTCACACTTGATAGTTATTCTTTATAAAACCACTTCGTTTATGGCTGAAAGCACATTTATTTAGTAAAAAGGTCGAAATTGTACTGGCGGTAATCTAAATAAAAAAGCCAACGACTGGATCAAAACTGTCACCCATTGTTTTATGTATCGAAATGTAATTTCCAGTTTTGTTTTTCGGGTGATTGCTTTTCTTTCTTAGTCTTATATCTGATTTCATGAAATTTTTGTAAAGGAACTCGCATCACCCTCTGAAATGAATCACAATCTTCCACTCTCAGCTCATCAAATAGCGTAGATGAAGCTTCAAGTTCCTATCTTCGACCAATCCAGGGTCCCACCATCTCCTCTCTCTCCTATACTAATCTCTTTGTCACACATTTCGGAAATTTTACATTTTAAAATAGGACATTTTAAAATATGTTTATTCCTTTTTAGGGTTAAATCAAAACAATAATATAAATAATATGTCAGCTGATTAGTACACATTACAAATATCATTACACGAGCTAGTGGAAGCTAGCTTGCTGTTGGCTAGTTGCTAGTCAATCCAAAAGTTAATTTTGTAAACAAATAACAACTAGCAGCGAGTAACTAGCTAAGTGTGAATGCACCTTTAGGTCTTACCATGGCTACTACCGTAATAGCGTATTCCATATAGGGAAATTCCCTAAAAAAAATTAAAAGATTTATTATTTAAAAATTGTAATGAAGATATTATATGATTAGCCCTGGAGAACACTTGATTATAAGCTTTTAAAGGAAATAATCACTTGAAATTATTGCTCAACACATAGATAACGACAATTGAAATGGGTGATCAAAATGTGACGTGATTGAAAACCAATATGACCAATTAATTGTTGAAACTTCTAAAAATATGGGAATGAAACTCCTTTTTAGATGTTTTATATACTATTTTAGACTAATCTTTTAATAAATTCTAGGAAATTTTATTTCACTCAGGCCTACAAAATAAATATATACACATTGAAACCTTTATTTATAGTTCAAATGTTAATGCCCTCAGTGTGTGCTGAAGCCTACCACCATATACAATTTTCTTAGGCAAATATTGAGAATCAAAGTTACTATACAAATTGTGGGAATATAACTGCAAATACAATTCAGTACTTACAGTTTTACATAAACAGGCCACATTGCTTAAAAAATTTACTTTGGAAAAACGTTTTAATTTATAAAAGGTTTCACCATTTTCACAAATTTTGACATGCTCGAAATCCACAATACATAAGATAAACAAAATGTTATGCTTGCTGATTTTATACGTATTAACATAATGCGTGTTAATAAATACAGTTTATTGTTTGCTTGGTAATGCATGGACATGAGGAAAAGTGTATACAAAATCAAAAACTGTACAAAGTCACTAAACTAAAATATAAAGGAATAAATGTGGGCAAATTAATAACAAGTAGTCTACTTGTTGCTCAAAATCAAGCAATTTAATTTGGACTATCACATATCACTGCCAAATAGTTTTGTTTGGTTCTAAATCAATTACACCCGACCAATTCCATATTGTGATTACCAGTAGTCACCCAAAACTACATTTATTTACATCTGTCCTAACAGATGTTTAAAATGGTCCACCCAATCTCAATGCAGGACTGGGGAAAACTGTAGTATTAGGAGATAGCCCTTGTAATAAGACAAGGGCTATCTCATTAGCTACTAAAAGGTATAAAATAAACCCATTACATCACTAGCCTGATAGCAAAATACTCCGTCATAGTAGACCTGCATACTCAGCAAATTTCCAAAGGAATTAGATATTTTGTGTTTTCCCCATAAAAACCATAGGAATGAGTAAGTAGGTTTACTGCCATGGGATGTTGTTAAAAATATGTTAGTTGTTAGGAAATATAATGGTTGGATAAGGTATCAAATTAATTGTATCAATATACGGCATTTTTATTTTTCCTTTAAACCCCATGGGGGTGAGTATGGAGGTTCACTACCATGTGGGTGTTGTAAGCTAATATCATTTAAACCCTACCAAGTGAATGTACGTATACAAATTTTATCAAGTTATGTCAATAAATAAGCGAGATGCATGGTTTTACTTATTTTCCACAGAATTAAAATGGAAAATCTGTTTTTGGATTTACGTCGTAATTTGTTAAGCCTAGTTGAAAATTCAAAATACTAATTTGTTTGCTTTTTAATCTCTTTTAAATGGTTTTAGTTAAAGTTGTTGAATTTTGAAAATTAAGGTCCAAAAATTCCAAAAACCCATTTTTGACCCTTTTGAAACCCCATATATATATATATATATATATAGCAGTTTTTGCAAATTTCCCTATAGGGAATACGCTATTACGGTAGTAGCCATGGTAAGACCTAAGCCTGGGACCATGTTACTTTTTCATTTTGAGGTCCCAGAAGCCAAAAACACCATTTGTTCAGGCTTAGGTCTTACCATGGCTACTACCGTAATAGCGTATTCCCTATAGGGAAATTTGCAAAAAACAGCCGGTGCATGTTATTCTTATGGACATCAGATGGATTACGTCACAGACCTGAATCAGAAGAGGCATTCTGCAACAAGCCCTTATATTTCCCCCCCCCTCCCCCCCCCCTTTCACATATAACAATGTGTAATAATTTACAGACCATTAAGTCTCTAGCTCTGGCGTCGCAGTCAGAGAAGTGAGAATGTTTTACGTTCTGTCAGAACGCTACTCAAATTCATTGGTGGTTATAATCTAAATAAAATCGTTGCAGGGTGTAGAAGCTTTTGTTTTTTTTTTTTTTTTTTTTTTTTTTTATTTCAATGAATTATTTTTTTGTGCTGGATTTTGTTGTAGATTTATCCATTACTGTTATTCAACCTGACAAACAACTTGTGAGTGAATAAGGTAGTAACACTCTTTTTCTTTAATTGTGTAATTCTTTCCTCTTATTGTGAACAAGATCCTTAGTTATACCAACTCGTGTAATTGTTCTCCGATATCAAAGAATTTAGTTTTGGGTAGTTTTTACTGTTTACGCTTTTTAATCAGTTTGTTCACCAATGCACTCTCCAAGGTTTTAAATCATAACCCCTTTGGTATGTAATGTATCGACAGATGTCCCCCCTGGTCAGGGCAGTCCCGAGGGCTGGGCGACCAGAGCAGCCGCTCCGGGCGCCACGGCCAAGGGGGCGCCGCAGACGCGGTTAAATCCCCGTTCTTAAAAGGCTCAAACACTTCACAAAAACTATAAAATCAAGAATACTTGAGGTAATCAAAATGATTGCAAACATAACATAACAAACAAAACATACAAATTAGAATGACCGCTCATAAAAAATAATATATTTGTTATTTTGAAATTTTATTTGTCTTTGAAAACATCATTCTACATTCACACTGCTGTATTAGGTCTACGGGTACTCTGAGATCACGATATAGTTATGGTTGAATTGACGACTCCTATTAAATATTATTTTTGAATCACAACCCTTTTAGTAAAAATTATTATGCTTTTTTAATATAGTAATAAATCGACTGTTAACATTTTTGAGGTGCAGGTTGTGTCTTTGGTTATAGGCCTAGCGTGACAGTCTACCTATATGACCAGACTCAGACCGACACCATGTGTTGTCAACAAATTTGAATTTTAAAAATTAAATTATTCAAACTAACAGCATTGAAAGTTAGCCATGCATCTAATTTAATGCTTCCGACTGTAATTTAACATTACAGTTCACAAGATAGGCCAATTAATTAATTTAGGGGGTGCAAATCAAAACCTCGCCCCAGACGTCGATTACCCTCGAGGCGTCCCTGCCCCTGATGTACTGTTTACTCGTTACAACTGTTAAACTTAATTATCTTTTAAATTTCCTCATCAATGTTAATCAATGGGGAAATTTAGAACTTTAAGGGCTTCTGGCGCCCTTCTGTTTGGATAGAAATTTACCGCTTTATATTAGAAGCAACTTCTCACCGAGCTCTATCTAATGACACTAAAATCATTAAAACTGGTTGAAAGCTGTAGGAGGAGTTCCATAGAAAAAAGTGTCGCATATTAAATATGTATAGATTACCTTATCACCGAGGTTTGTTAGGAGATACTACTGGTACTGTGTTAACTTTTAGATTACTTCAGTTGCCACATTATCTAGGATTATTTTTAAGGAAATATGGAGAAATGATGAGTGTATAATTGGGTGATATGCTTTGGTTTATTGATATTTATATAAAATACCGCAGAAACACTATAAGAGATTAAATTTATTAAGTACTGCAAAATTAAAATTGACCGGTAGGACTCTTCCACTTAGCTTCCTCTGGAGACTAAATAGTTCAGATACTGCAACAGTGCATTAATTTAAACCTACATTTAATCCACAGAAAATTCATCATTATTTTTGTCATTTTTGGAAAATTACACGCTTGAGTGTACTGCCGTTTATTTGCAATTGCTCAAACCAAACTTTGTCACACATGAATGGGTAATTGAGTGAGTGATAACTGGGTGTACCGATTAATTTGATCCCGGTTCAATTCTGGTCCCTTTGTCATTTGCCATTGTGATATAATTAATGATACTATCTAACAAAAATTTGACAAAAATACAAGACCAGAGTTTTTGTCATTCGCTCTCAAAATTTTACACACATTGATACAAACAAAAAGTTAGTAATGAGCTCTGGTTCAATTTGCACTATTCTCATTCACAACTACGCCATTTTTGATGTGTCACGTTTAGAAAACAATGACGATTAATCGTACATAATCTCCTTGAGTAATTTTACGTCAGGTGGATATTGTATCACTAGCACTGGTTGAGATTGTGGCGATATCCACAAGTTTACGACCTTGTGTTGGAGTGGGCCACTCTGCCATTCTTTATATTGCTGTCGTTGTTGTCAAGTGATTCACTTGAGCGCAGTCACAGTGGGAAGTGCTAATTCATTCTGGTGTGATTTCATTCTCTATTTATACCTGTAAGTATACCAAAACACTGTAGTAAGTATTGACTATTTACACCTTCATGAATAGACTTCTCATCAAATGATTTTGTTTGATACTGAAAGTTAGACAGGATAGTAGAGGTGATGCAATCAATGTTATATTTATTCATCTTGTTTTATAGTGCTGCAAAAGCACATTCACAACATAAACAGAATCTTAGATTGTAAATTATTTCATGTAAGGTTAAGTAGAGGGGTGGGGTTGATATGCCTTTTGTACTTCATGTGGGCTGCATGATGTAGTTTAGCGGTTTCAAACACACCAACCCTATTTTAAGTTTCTCCATGTTAAATTGCATGACATTGATTGTAGTGCCCAAGTTAAATTGTGTTAGTTTTCCAAGAATTTTAACGTTTATTATTTAAAAGATCTCAGGTATTCTGTTCTTCATCAAGGAAAACATAAGAATATTTCAATATATTCAGGGCTTGCTTATTTTCTATGCTTGACTTGAGGATTGGTTTTTTTATTTTGCTCACATCCCTCCAAATACAGTTATATTAATACATTAGTTGCAATGAGTTTTTCTATTTTTATGGCCAAGGCATGATGAAACTACAGAGGCCTAAGGTTTTGGCTTCTGAAATCCGTAAAAAAAACCAATAAAAAACATGCTATTGAAAACAATTGTAATACATGCAAAGGCTGAC
>CM061531.1:330887728-330903779 GCA_030545055.2 Neoaliturus tenellus | reverse complement strand
GTTTGGTTAGTATTGAGGGTATGGATATTAGAGTTCATAAACACGGCTACGGATTAAGGGGTAGCAGTTATATTCCACTCCCAAAGAAAATTTCACACACCAAATCATGTATAAATGTTCAAAATGAAGATATGGAATGTTTTAGATATGCAATGACGGCAAAATTTGTACCACCTCACCATGCGGATAGACCCAGTGAAGAATATGAATTACAAAGATATAGATATAATTTCCAAGGATTGACTTACCCAGTGGCTTTGAAGGACATCCCAAAGTTTGAAAAACAAAACCCTGGAACATCTGTTAATGTTTTTGGTTTGGACAGTTCGAATAAAGTGTACCCATTGCGTGTGGTGAAGAATGAACTCCCAGATCATACAGACTTATTACTACTTACAAAAGGTGATGTTTCCCACTATGTATGGATTAAAAAATTTGAAACTCTTGTTAGTAATCAATTATCTAAAAATAGAAATAAGAAGATAATTTGCAAAAGATGCTTTAATTTTTGTGAAGAAAGAAGAGAAGGAAACGAATGGTTACAAGAGCATAAAAAACTATGTAACAACAACTATGAAGCAAAAATTATCTTACCGTGTCCAAGTAAGGCAGAGTTAAAATTTGAAAAAATCTCCCATCAATACCGGATTCCCATTGTTGTCTATGCTGATTTTGAATCTACACTAGTTCCTATTGAAGATAATGATGGCGATGTAGCAAAGAAAACTGTTAAATATCAGATACATGATCCAAACAGTTTTTGTTTAATGGTTAAATCTACTCTTTCTGAAGAACATCTAAATAGATTTAATTTAACTTCAAAACCTATTGTCTATCGTGGTGTTAATGCTTCTAAAATATTCCTTGATCAGTTGTATACAATAGCGGAAAGTGTTGAAAGATTGTATAGTGATATTATACCAATGATACCTTTGGATGAAGAAGAAGAGATTCAACATGAAAATGCAACTCATTGTTATTTATGTACAAATGAATTTACTGTGGAAAATCAAAAGGTTCATGATCATGACCATCTGACAGGTTATTATAGAGGTGCTGCATGTAACAGCTGTAATATCAACTACAAGATCCCTACAAGTATACCTGTAATATTACATAACCTTAGTGGTTATGATGCGCATTTTATTATTCCAGAATTAGGAAGAGATAATGGAGAAATTGATGTCATAGCTGAAACCACGGAGAAGTTTATAAGTTTTACTAAAAAAGTTGGAAATATAAAGCTTCGGTTTTTAGACTCTTACCGTTTTATGCCATCTAGTTTAATGAAGCTTTCTGAAAACCTGAGAACAGAAGATTTAATAGAAACCAAGAAGATTGTAAGTAATGACAAGGTTAATTTAGTTCTTCGCAAAGGTGTTTTCCCGTATGATTATATAGATAGCTTAGAAAGATTTAATGAAACATCCCTTCCACCAAAAGAAGAATTCAAAAGTAAACTATATGACACAGATATATCCCATGAAGATTATGAACATGCGTGTAGAGTATGGAATGAATTAGGATTTAAAACACTTGGAGAATATTCGGACTTTTATGTAAAACTAGATGTAACTTTACTTTGTGATATAATGGAAGAGTTTAGAAATACATGTTTTAAGGCATATGGATTAGACCCTCTGCATTCTTGTACATCACCTGGACTAGCTTGGCAAGCAATGTTAAAGGAAACAAAATGTAAACTCCAACTTCTTACAGATATAGACATGGTGCTGATGTTGGAATCAGGTGTTCGAGGGGGACTAACTCAAAGCGTAACACGACATGTAAAGGCAAATAACAAATATTTGCCCAATTTTGATGCATCAAAACCAAGTACATATTTAGGTTATTTTGATGCAAATAACCTTTATGGATGGGCCATGTCGAATCCTCTCCCATATGGCAACTTCAAATGGGTAGACCCTGATTCTATTGGAAACATCATGAATATAGCAAAACATGGAGACACTGGTTATATTTTGGATGTAGACATTGAGTACCCTGAACATTTGCATGACCACCATTATGATTTACCTCTACTGGCCAAGACGGAAATATCACCAACCGGCAGATGGCCTAAATTAATGATGACTTTAACCAACAAATCAAGATATGTTGCTCATTATTGGGTAATACAACAAGCCCTAGAGTTAGGATTGAGAATAACAAAAATTAATAGAGCTTTACAATTTTCTCAATCCTGTTGGTTAAAGTCATACATTGACAATAACACAAAAAGAAGAACTTCAGCTACATCTAATTTTCAAAAGGACTTTTTTAAATTGATGAATAATGCAATATTTGGAAAGACACTGGAAAACAAAAGAAAGCATAAGAATGTGAAATTAGTTAGTGATCCGGTAAAACTACAAAAGCTGGTACAAAAACCTAACTTCGGATCATCCATAATAATCAACGAAAATCTTGTAGCTGTTTCTATGAACAAAATTTCAATTACAATGGATCGTCCTTTATATGTGGGGATGTCTATTCTAGATATTTCAAAGACCCACATGTATGACTTCCATTACAACAAGATGGTTAAATTTTATGGAAGAGAAAACATCGGCATTGTATACATGGATACGGACGCTTTTATTTATTGGATAAGAACTGAAGATATGTATGAAGACCTACGCTGTTTTATCTACAATAACGACTTTGACTTTTCTGATTATCCACAAGACCATCCCAACTACGACAACGGTAGAAATAAAAAGGTATTGGGAAAGTTCAAAGACGAAACAAATGGCGTGCCAATGGAAGAGGTTGTTGCTCTAATGTCTAAATTGTATTCATTTAAATTGTACAAAAATAAAAAAAGAGAACATGAAATCGTGAAGAAGGCCAAAGGTATAAAAACCTCATACCTGAAGAAGAATATACAGTTTGAAGAATACAAGAGATGCTTATTTGAAAATGTTGAGGCAACAGCAACATTTAACACCATAAGAAGCTTCAACCATCGTCTCTTCAGTGTAAAGCAAACCAAATGGGCTTTGAGTTGTAAGGATGATAAGAGGTACATCCTGGAAGGTAATATAAAAACTCTACCATTTGGACATTACTCCTTATACCCTATCGACCAGTAAACCTATTCTTCGTCCTTTACCTTCTTCCTTTTTCCTTTCCGTAAAGAAGAGGGGACATGACAAGCTCAATGTCATGTTCCCTCTTTTTTACACCAATGTAATATGACCTTGACCTATAATCTTACCATATAAAAGAGGATAAACCATTTTAGAGATCAGTACTTTTACAAGCGGTGTGGAAGACACAACTGAAGATGGAAGATTTAAGGAACAAGATTGTAAATGAACTTCATAAGCCGGCAAGAAGAAAATTTCCTAGAAGAAATACAATTATAAAAGGAATGAATGATCTTTTCCAAGCCGATCTTATTGAAATGATACCACATAGTAAATTAAATAAAGGATTTAAATACATTTTAGCGATTATAGACTGTTTTACTAAAGTGGCTGATGCTTTACCGCTAAAGGACAAGACTGGTAAAAGTGTTACAAAAGCTATGGAAATAGCTATACAAAGAAATAATTTCAACATCAAACATCTACAAACTGATGATGGAAAAGAATATTTTAACAAAGACTTTGCAGCTTTAATGAAGAAGTATAAAATAAATCATTATTCTACAAATTCTGAAGTTAAAGCTTCAATAATAGAAAGATTTAACAGAACGTTAAAAGGAGCAATGTATAAAACATTTTCCAAACGAGGATCATATATTTGGTATGATATATTACCACAACTTATAAAAGAATATAACAATAAGTATCATCGAACCATTGGTATGAAGCCTAACGAAGTAAATAGTACCAATGCTAAAATGGTATTAAAACGTATTAAAAATAATACTACTCCTAAACGTGAAAAAATGCAGCCCAAAACATTTAAAGTTAATGATAAAGTTCGTATAAGTAAGTACAAAGGAGTATTTAGCAAAAGGTATCTGCCAAACTGGACTAATGAAGTATTTACAATCTATAAAGTGCAACCAACAATACCTGAAACCTACATTTTAAAGGACAACAAGGGTGAATTACTTGAAGGTGGATTCTACGGACATGAATTGCTAAAATCATCAGTTGGCGATGTATATCTTGTTGAAAAAATTTTACAAAGAAAAAAGGATAAGGTGAAAGTACGTTGGTTGGGATTTGATAAAAGTGAAGACTCTTGGATCCCTACAAAAGACTTAGTGTAGCAATTTATGAAGTCATTACATGTTTAACCTTTATACAAGATGGAGATTGTGCAACAAAAGGATCGATTTTTTATTAATAATATTGATGAATTAACAGTTGACAACGACAAGTTAAATCATGGAAAACATGGTGAATTACTGCCAAACACAATAAGATGTTTAATAACTGGACCATCAAATTGTGGAAAGACAAATGTGGTTTTTAATTTAATAACAAATTCTAAGGGATTACGTTTTAACAACATTTATATCTTTTCCAAATCTTTGCAACAACCCAAATACCAATTATTGGATAAGGTACTCGCAAGTGTGCCTGAAGTTAATTTCTACAAGTTTAATGCTAGTGAAACTATAATGGAGCCAAACGAGGCTAAACCATTTTCTATATTTATATTTGATGATGTATCTTGTGAAAATCATGACACTATTAGAAGTTATTTTGCCATGGGAAGACATTACAATATTGATAGCATTTATATTGGTCAAACTTACAGTAAAATTCCAAAACAACTAATAAGAGATAATGCAAATCTACTTATTATCTTCAAGCAAGATGAAACAAATTTAAAGCACATATATAATGATCATGTGAATGCAGACATGTCATTTGATAAATTTAAAGAAATGTGTGGTAAAGCATGGGCTGAAAAATATGGATTTCTTGTTATTATGAAAGAAGAAGCTATAAAAAATGGAAGATATCGTATAGGGTTAGATAAATTTGTATTAATCCATTGAACAATTGATGATACGTTTAGTAATAGATTGGTCTTCGCAGTGTAAACATGGTGAACCAAGAAAAACTATTAAAAGAAATAAAATCACTAAGTGACTCGATTAGACTTAAAAATCGAGCATTAAGAATGGGTTTGAATGAAAGAGAAGAATTTCTGGAGACTACATTTAAACCTATTACAGAACCTTTAAAACAGATAACAGAAACAATTGGTAAACCTCATTTTGAAGGAGATGTTTTACTACCTGTTTCTAAATTTGAAGTAAAGACTTTAAAAAAGGAAGAAGATGATGATTCTTACACAAGTGATAGTGAAGTTTCTCAAAAAGGAGAAGAAACAAGACAAGAAGAACCAGAAATAAATGTTCAAAAAGAAGAAGAAGAAGAACAACATATACCTGAAGCAGAACAATCAATTCCAAATCTAACAAAATTAAGTAGTGATATATTGCAACAAGGACCTCTTGGAAGAAAGTATATCATGAAGATGTTACATGAAATAAAAGCTAACCCAAAACTACACAAGTCACATGTATATGGAGCGAGAATTGATGGAAATGAATTAAAAATAGGAGATTCAAAAGTACATTTGACTGAAGATGATGACATTGTTATTGGTGAGCATAAATATAAAGGAACAAAAGGATTATTTGAACTGATTTTTAAAAATATACCTATAAAATATACACTACAAGATTTAAATACTTTTAAAGAAATTTTGCAAAATACTAATGCTCATAAGAAGAATTACTCCAAAGATTCAATGATAAATAGAACACGCGCAACTAAATATACTGTTGTAATAAAAAGATTGTTTCCCCTAAGAAAACTACCAACATTACGGACTGCGCCCGCTTTGAAGAAACCGCTAAAGAGGAAGTCTTTATCACTTATGGACTTATCACTTATGGATGAATATGGTAAAAAGAAAAAAGGAGAATCTTCAACGTCTGGTAAAGGTTTAATGAAAAACCTATATAATACAAATGTGATTTACTATAATGATATAAACAAATTGGTTGATAGAATGAGACTATTACATGAAGCTATAGAAGCTGGTCATACAGGTTTAAATAATGAATGGGTGGCTTTAGTTGACGAACTTCGAAATCGCGGAATAGTTGTATAAATTATCACAGATATATAAGAGAGCTGTGACCATACAATGGATCAGTTCAATCATGAGCGTCGACAAGTTCGGACGGTATTCCGGGCTAGGAGTACAAGGAGGAGAAAACAGAAAAAGAAGTGGATTGCCGCAAACACCTGAAGGTGACTATGATATGAGTAACAAACGTTTAAAATTTATTAAAGACCCAGAAGAAGATACTGATGGAGCGAATTTAAAGACAGTAAAAGAAGCAACTTCAACATCATTAAAATTAGACAAAAATACTTACGATGTCAAATCACATAGAATAATTAATGTTGGTAAACCAACTGACAGTTCTGATGCAATTAATAAAGAGTATTTATCATCTGAACTTTTAAATACTTTAAAATTGCAGTGGGGTAATAATTTAAAAGATGGACAGACATTTGATGCTGGGAATCATAGAATAACCAACGTGGCAAATCCGAAAAATGATAAAGATTCAGTTAATAAAGAATATTTACATTCTATAATACCGGAAAAGACTCAACGCGGATTTTCTTTTTATAAATTTATTATAAATGACATTGGATACCCAAAGGAAGACGGTGATGCTGTAAACCTGAAATACATCAAGGACAACTGTATTTTACAAGATAATGATGAAATCGATTGTCATGGGAAAGTGTTGTCAAATGTAAAGTTCGGTTCTCAACCAAAAGATGCTGTTACTATGGAACAACTATCTAAAGAATTAAAAAGGGGGACATCAAATTTTGTAAAACATGAAGATGCCGTGCTAAAGCGAGGAGATACATTTATACATGGAAATAAAAAGTTTGATTTAATGCAAGGAAAAAATGATGAATGGGATGCGGGACATAAAACAATAACAAATGGAAGATTTGGTATAAAAGATTCGGATGTACCTTTAATGATACAAACATTAATTGCAAGTGGTGGTAGATTAGGTACATATGATGGTCGTAATAGAAGAATAAAAAATATTTATCCTGGTTATGAAGATGATGATTGTGTTACATTGAGACAAACAATAACTTGGGATAAACACTTTGGGACCAAATATGATGCAAAGATGAAGAAAATAATTAATATTTTACCAGGAGAAGATTTAAATGATGCTGCTACTATTGGACAAGTCATAACAACATCGAAAAGTGATTCGACCGCTTACACGTGTAATGATAAACGTATTATGCAGTTACATGATCCTCAACATCCGAAAGATGCTGTAACTTTAGATTGTTTAATAAGAATAGTGGGCAATTTACTTATCGATACCCACAATCATATAGCTAGTACAACGAGTCATGTGATGATTCAACCCGATGAACGAGAAGCTTGGATTAAAAATAGAATCATAAATCAGTATATAATTAATTTGAATAATTAAATATTTAAATATAAAACATTGTGCACGAGTTATCCATTTATGTAAAGCAGCTCGTGGAGTAAACACGCTGGTTATATAAGACGACATAATGAAGACCGCACCGCTCAGTCGTCGTCAAGACAGCGTTAAGAAAGGACGTGGTATAACATCAGCTGCGTTTTCCCTGCTCAGACGGATTCCTGTTGGTGCTGTTCTAAATCGAGCAATAGACGCTTTACCATACGAATTTCATCTGCCCGGAGGCTATCAATATTGTGGACCCGGAACTAAGTTGGCAAAACGTTTAGCAAGAGGAGATCCTGGAATTAATAAATTAGATCAAGCTTGCAAAGAACACGATATAGCGTATTCCAAGTTTGCAGATTCAACAAATAGATCAATAGCGGATAGAGCGCTAGCGGAAAAAGCTTGGCAAAGGGTTAAATCAAGTGACGCCAGTATTGCGGAAAAAGCAGCAGCTTGGGCAGTGACAACAGCCATGAAGACGAAAGCTAAGTTTGGTGGTGGAAGACGACGCGGGAAAAAACCTAGTAAAAAAGAAGCTGCAAAAAGAGGCGGGAACATCAAAAGAAGACGTCGCACTAACCCTAAAAGGAAAGTCAAGAAAACATCCATATGGTCAATGGTAAAAAACGGATCGGGTCTTTACTTAAGACCGTACCGTGTGTATTAAATGAGAAAAATAAATTGATAATTCCAAATGAAGCATTAACAAACTATCAATTGTCAAAATATGTTAAATGTTTAAGAATACCATTCTTCAGAGGAGTTTTTATGAAAGATACATTACCAAATAGAGTGTGGAAAAATGAAACTGGAATAGTAAATTTAGACTCTAATTATGGACCAGGTACTCATTGGGTATGTTATAAAAAACTTGGAGAAAATGTTTACTACTTTGATAGTTTTGGAAATTTACCGCCACCAAAAGAACTTCAACATTATTTTCGGGACTCCAAGAATATATTCTACAACTACAAAAGAGAGCAACCTAGCAATACAGAAATATGCGGACATTTATGTTTAGAGTTCCTAGCGAAGAGCGTCAGTCAGCTTTAAGATGTCATCGTATACAGTATCGCTGAGTGGAAATTCGTCAACATTGAAAAGTACACTTTTCCCAGCGTTACGTTTATCTACGGATAAACTATGGGAAGCAGCATTATTGGATTTGACTACATACAATTCAATTCCCAATGTTACAGAAGGAAAAAATAATTTACTACATTATTATGAGAGTAAAGATGAAAAAGGAAATTATTCACAATTAAAAATAATTCCATTATCTACAGGAGCATATGAAATAGACGATATAAACCAAGTATTACAAAAGAAACTTGGAGAAGAAAATATTTCTATAAAAGGTAATAATAATACATTAAAAGCAGAAATAACTTCAAAGTATTATATAGATTTTAGCTTAGACCACTCAATCGGCAATTTGCTCGGATTTTCAAAGAAGAAAGGGATTTTAGCTCCTGGAAATGATTATACTGGCGATACAACAGTAACAATATTAAAGGTGAACAGTATTGATGTAACGTGTAATATTATACACGGATCATATAGAGATGGAGTAAATCAACATATATTACACACATTTTACCCGACAGTAGCTCCTGGTTTTAAAATAGTTGAGAAGCCACAAAACCTGATATACCTACCGTTAAACACCAGTTTCATTTCAGACATCGTACTGAACATATTGGATCAAGACGGTATTAGTGTTGACTTTAGAGGAGAAACAATAACTATACGGTTACATATCAGAGCGGCAACATAAAGTCAACATGGGATTATCATTTAAACCACAACGGAAGAGTCGGGAGCTCAGTAGCTCCTCAACATTCGACGAGTTAACACCGGACAACATACGCTTCCTACAAAAGATCGGACTAAAACTTGCCAACCATGGATATACTGGATATAGCGCAAGGACCGACATTCGACGAAACCCTATGGGAGAAGGAATATCACACTCACAACCCTTACACTTCATCAAAATTAAATAATAATGATGAAATAAGAATTCCCATTCAACAACAAGATATATACACATTACCATGTGAAAGTTATTTATATATCGAAGGAAGAGTAACAACATTGGATGGAAAATCTGGTTCAACTGTTCCTTTTATAAATAACCCTATGGCATATCTGTTTGATGAAATTAGATATGAGATATCTGGAGTAACAATTGATTCAACAAAAAAAGTTGGTATATCAACAACTTTAAAAGGATTGACTTCAATAACACCCCATGAAAAAAATTCTTTAATCTCGGCTGGATGGGTGACTCCTGATAAAGACACTATTACTCCTAATTCAAAAGGTTACTTTGATTTTAATGTACCTTTACGATTGCTTTTGGGATTCGCAGAAGATTACAAGAGAATAATAATAAATGTAAAGCAAGAACTGGTACTGCTCAGATCTTCAACAAATAAGGATGTAATACAAGCGCCAAGTGGAACTAAAGATGCCGATTTGGAATGGCAACTTCAATTGGATAAAGTTGTATGGAGAGTACCTCATGTCAGATTGGCAGATGAACATCGAGTAATATTATTGAAAAAATTAAAATCTGACCGTGATATTGTAATACCATTTAGGAGTTGGGAATTTCATGAATACCCCATATTGCCTCAAACAGAAAGACAAACATGGACTGTTAAAACCTCTACTTATTTAGAACGGGCAAGGTACATAATAGTCGGTTTTCAGACTAAACGAAAAGATGTTATAACCGCGCACGCTGGTCAATTTGACCATTGCAAGATAAAGAATTGCAAAGTTTTTTTAAACTCTCAGTTCTTTCCATATGACAGTTTAAATGTTTCATTTGACAAGAAACGTTATTCCATTCTATATGACATGTATGCAAGATTTCAATCATCATATTATGGTAAGACGAATACACCACTTTTATCACCAGAACAATTTTATTCAAAAGCTCCAATTGTTGTAATCGATTGTTCAAAACAAAATGAATCTGTAAAATCTTCAAGTGTAGATATAAAAGTTGAAATGGAATTTGAAGATAAAATACCAGATGGAACTTCAGCATACTGTTTAATTCTACATGACAAAATAGTTACTTACACACCGCTAACAGGAATCGTGAAGAATGTACTTTAAGAAGGATTAATACAACATCTGCACAATTTGTAAGGTTTTTACAAAAAATCAACAATATCTAGGTCATCTGCGAGTATAAAAGCGAGAAAAAAGAGCTGGAAATTCATTTCATCTTTGATTGTCGTATGGGTAACATCGTCCGCAAGATGAGTTCTACTACATCAACTGCTAATGAAGAAACTACACCTTTTATGGCTGACAATAGTTTGGATATAGAAAGACAAGTTGAACAGGAAATGGATGAGTTCCTCAAGTTTAAACATAAGAAGACAGAAGAAGAGGAAGTTGAAAAAGAAACAAAGAAAAGAAAAATTGAAGATAACATTTCCACCAACATCTTAACGGAAGTATTTCTTCGAATATTTTATCCTATTTCTTCTTGTATGACAAAGACTGTATCTGCTGGAGTGATGAAATCATTGGATTACTCTCCTACTGTTATTTTAAATCATGGATCTAAAATGGTAACCTTCACTGAAACTTCTTGGGAATCTTTTATGAAACATATACATCTTTTGGAATGTTATCTGAGTAACAATACATTTGGAAGAAAAACAAAACTAGGTTTGTTGGAATCAAATATTGAAATCGATATTGTTAAACAACGTGGTCAACAACTAGTTCGATTTAGAGATTTAACTAAATATAATATAAAAATACATTTGACTAAAGAAGAGTTTTACACTTTAACTTGTGCTACTGGTCCTATAACAAGATATTTAAAACAGCTAATATTCTCAAGTGCAATTATCAAAGACTATTTAATTGATGCATTGGATAAACAACCATATGTTCCAATCCTATATGGTCCAGTAGATACTTCAATCTTCAATAGGATACCACATGAAGTAGATATGTGGAGACAGTTACACCACTATCAAACCAACTTTAATTTAGATGAAGAAAAGCAAGAAACCAAGGAAAACGAATCAAGTTTCAACAATCAACAATCGGCAACAAATTGAACAAATAAAGAATATTGTAAGTAAAAAGAAGAATATTGGGGGTATAAAAGGTTGTCAATCTGGATTAACATACCAGTTGCCTACTGAACGTCATCATGGATAAACAAGTTTCATTCTCTAAGAAGATAAAATTAATGGAAGTAAAGCAAGGTATCATAGAGTTTCAAGCATTCCGTGGTAATGATGGAAATTTTATAATTAAAGAGTTAGTGGTACTAGATATGATAACATCTGTTGTTTATCACTTTTTATTTATGCCTCCTTTACCATTCAACAGATTAACAACCAAAGCTAAAGTAACAAACAAATGGTTGATGAAACATTTTCATAATCTAAGATGGGATGAAGGTTTTATAACCTACAATATGATGCCACACATTATGAATCATTTCTGCAAAAAGTTCAAAACTATTTTTACAAGAGGATTGGAAAAAGCAAATTGGATACAAACATATACAAACCATGAAGTAATAAATGTGCAAATGGAGAAAGATTTTTATTGCTACTTTGATAACATCTGTATTTCATCTAAAAACTCTAAACATCAACAGTCTCAATGTGCTTTAAAAAACGCATATCGTTTAAATGTCTATCTACAGCAAAGTGGTGGGGGAAACAAAGGGTATAAAAGCGAGAGCGGCACTATGACAATGCATCAGTATTACTCGAACCTCCAGGGAGTCAACACCTCTGACACGCAAACACAAGAAGAAGAAGACGAACAATAGCAAGAAGAAGATAATGGCGTCACAAAATTTTCTACAATCGCTTGTTGATCAATTCAACAAACATTCTAAATCTACTATACTACCGACAAAAAAATGTTCAGAATTGAAGGAAGAGAAACATTATATTATTCACACTATTAAGAAAATGGAAACATCAATTGGAGACGCTATCAATTGTACATTAAGTGAAGCACCCTACACACCTGGTGATGAACCAAAATTTCAAGTATTTCTTCCCAAACGCTTCGTTCAACTGCTGCAGAATGAAGATTTACGACTGATTCACCCCGGCGCACTCTACTTAGCAGCTCACGGTCCTAGCGGAAGCAACTCTACTGAACTTACACTTCATGTTATGCCTACTAGCAACTAATCTGTAGTTTATATATACTGTTGTACATGTATGTAACTGATTATAAATAAATAAAAAATAAAAATGAAAAAAAAATAAAAAAGGCAACATATCGATAGTGTTTCTGCACTATCGATATGTTGCTTTTTTAAAAACACGTTTGGGTGACCTTGACCTAGTTTTGAGGGTATATAAAGGCCGTAATTTTCTTAAGGATCTCATCAGTCTACGACTACCTTTCGTGCCGTACACATCTCTGTTGGCTCTCCAGTTATTACAAATAACAACATGTCTCTTAAGGTTAAGTGTGCATCATATGATACTACCACCATCACAACTTTTGAAGAACTTGACGATTTTACTAATGAATTGCGAGTGTTACTTGCCGGTGGTTATCGTTTAAATATTGATGTTTACGCTAACAACATGAGGATGTTTCCTAAACAAAAATTCTGCAATGAAGAAGTATTTGTTTCCACACAACCTTCAACTACAACACCATCTACTCAAAGTAATGTTAAGTTCCAGAAATATTACTAATGTTGAATAATATTGAGTGGTCGCTGTGGCATCTATAAAAGGAACGCGTAACCTAAACAGAATCATCATTTGCTTCCCAACTGACGCAGCGAAAACAACTACCACTACCATGTTGTACAGAATGATGATTGAATTCAATGGAAAAATCTACGGAAAAGACTATCAAAGTGTAGAACAAATGACGTCCGATCTTCAAGTATTGACTAAAGAAGGATTCCAACCAAAATTAATTCTAAAATTTCCTGAAGTACATCCACTATCCACTGAAGATCTCATTGCTATGGCTAAAGAAGAAAAAGAAAAATACAAACAAGATATAAAGAAAGAAAAAGAGAATGAAAACTCACTATCTTAAATAAATACATCTTACACTTGTAAGATGTTCTTTTTTAAAACTCCATTTGGATGACCTTGAGATTACCCCCACCACTTTTTCTAGTCTATAAGACACACTATCCTACACTATACACCTTCATTTCTTGGCTAAACTTAGAAGCGTCAACATGGAAAACAAGAAAGACAAATACAAACCACGCTATTGTTGTGAACAAAAATGTACCGATATAGGAAGATGGATGGTAGACGGATTAGCTTGTAGAAAATGTGAATTCTTCGGATCTTGTTACTGCAAATGCAAGACAAAACAACTACCACCACCAGAATTGCGAACCTTCAAGATTTATAAATCAAGATACTTCCACACTTGCTGTCCCCAGAGATGTATCAAATTTCATCCAGAAAAAATTGTTAATTGCCGAGAGTGTAATGCATGTTATAAAGACGACTTTTGTACATGCATCATAAATGCGTGCAAGTACAGATCTGATTGGTCTACTGATCCTGTTGAAGCTTCAGATGTATAGCTGTAGTCACTGACTGCAGCCCTTTTTTAAAATTCCATTTGATTGACCTTGAGATTACCCCCACCACTTATTTTTTACAACATATATTCTACGGATCATTCAATACGCTTCTCATTCTTATTTCATTACTCGCACTGACAACAACATGGATGATAAATTCATTTCCTTTCAACATTTAGTTACCGACAGAGAAGAGATGGAAGCCCTATTCCAAAACTTACTCACACTCATTGATAACTATCCTTTAAGATGGATCAACATCACAGTGCAATACGTCAATCCTACCAAAATATTTTCATCCTCATCATCTTCTTCTGCCACCTCCATGTCTTCATCGTCGCAAAGTGCAGAGGAAGAGGAACAGACAACTAATGGTGTTAAAATTGTTGAATTAAACGACGAGGAACAAGAAATGCAAGCTCTGGTTAAATATAAATTTAATATTTAATTTATAAAAATTATTAGTGTTTCTAATTTATATTACAGCTAATACTTATTTCTACACACCACCCATAACCTACCCAAATGGGATTTTGCGGCAAAATGCTCTGGCCGCCGGTTCGCATATGATTATATCATCCTTCCCCCACCACTCTACCACCCCCACCCCTCTACTTCCCCCTCCACCATCTTTGCCCACATATAAGCGACCCTCTGACCATCGCTCACCATTTGTTTGCCAACTTCCGAACAATGAGCTCCTCTCCTTTAACAACAAGTAAATGTACTTTTCTTATTCAATCACAGGAAGACTTACAAAATATTTTTCAAATTTTAAGTGATCTAATAAACACTCCAAATAACACCATTACTATCACTGTGGAAGTTTCCTACAATTCTTCTGATTACGAAAACATGGAAAGCGAAGACGTCGAAGTTTTACAGCTGCCAGATAATAGTCTTCCATCTTCCAAAGCTGCAACACCCGACACAGCTAATAATGATGTTTAGTCGACTACAATTATTTTCTTTACCCCCCACTATTTTTACAGTAATATATAACCTGTCCCTATCTCTGTTTCTCATTTCATCGCCAACTTTCTCACCATCAACACCGCTCCAATTTTTACCTGCATACATTTAATACACGAAGATGATGGATGATTTTTCATTTACGTCACAATTGGAAGAGGATAAACTCAAACTCGAAATCAACAGACTACAATTAGAAACAAAGAATCAACAAGAAATGATTCAGCTTTTACGACTATTCAAATGCGTACTGTGGATAGTATGTTTTTATCTTCTCATCGCTATCACCTTTGGCATCTACCACTCCATCGCCAGTAAACAACACTCCAACGCTTCCTCAAATAAAACCACTACTTTTCTTTGATTAAATAAATTTTTACCCACCTTCAATCTAACCCCTCGGGGCTCACCTTTTTTAAAAACCCCTCCGGATGACCTTGACCCACTTCCAAAACCCACCCATCACTGTCAAAAAAACCCCAGCCGCTACTACCCCTACAACACTTACAACCGCCTGACCTTGACCTGGGCCAACTGTAGCCATTCCCCACTACTCATATTATTTGTTACACTACTTGGCCAGTTGATACTCAAGTTTCTTTGCGTTGATCAAATCAAACGCATTTCCCGTGGCCTATATATTTTTATGTCTTTCTAAATAGGTCTTAAACTAGAGTTCCCTTACATGTTTGTTTCATGTGTAAATGTTTAACAAATTGCAGTTATCTGAATTGATGTAAAACTTTTGACTGTGTGATCAAATACTTTACATAATTTTTACATCAAAATGATGTCAAGATTTTAACGAGTTCAATTGTTTTAAACAAAAAATGATGTTCTCTTGTTGTAAAAGACATAAAGAAATGTTTTTTTCTTCATTTATTACACTGACTTTTATGTTAAAAAATGCAAAATTTTTACATAATTTTGACGTCAATACTTGATCTAATATTTTACTTTGACATCATTTTGACGACTTTGATCACTTTTTGACGTCAAATTGACAACGTGTGCTATGTGGG